>CAUYPK010044093.1:0-12204 GCA_963574355.1 Loris lydekkerianus
ATATTTTCATCACACTGGTTAACATAGCCTTCATGGCATTTTCTTAGTTATTGTGTTAAGACATTTATATTCTACATTTCGTAAACTAGGGCACATGAACTCTTTTTGAACAAGACTTCTTTTACTTAGAAGAGGTACGTAATGTTAGTAACTTACTGATGTTTTTGAGGGTCGTTCATGTTGCTCAAGTATCAGTAATTTGTTCCTTTTTATTGCTGACCAGTACTCATTCTAGTTGTATGATCATATCAATTTTTTTTTTTATCTATTCTTCTACTGATGGACACTTGGGCTATTTCCGGGTACTGACTATTAAAAATCAAACTACAAATGTTCTCATACAAATCCTTTTGTTGGCATGTTTTCCTTGTTCCTGGGTAAATACCTAGGCCTGGAAATGCTGGGTCATAGGAAAGATGTAGTTTAGTTTTAGAAGAAATTTCCAGATCCTTTCCAAAGTGGTCTGTAGTTTTGTACACTGCCACTAACAAGGTAGGAGGATTAAAGTTGTTAGTGGTTACTTGTACAGCTCTGTGCTTCAATCACATACTTAGCCTTGTCCCATGAAATGCATTACTCTTATAAAAGGGCCAAGCCTGACTGTTTGTGCTTTATTATCTAAAACCTCCGCCAGTTTTGATGACTACTAAATGTAAAGCCACACTCTAGAAAATTGCTAAAATGTGAGAGCCAGCTTTGTGTGATAATAGCTTTTACTGAAAGTTTGTGTTCCGACTAGTGTGCTAAGCATTTTACATGCACTGTCTCACTTAATCCTTAACAACAACCCTGTGACATGGCATTCCCATTACACAGTTGAGGAAATTGAAGCCCAGAGAGGTTAAGTAATTTTCCCAAAGTCACATAGCTCATAAGTGGCCAAGCTGAGACTGGAATCAGAGTCAGCCATCTTTGTTACCGCCCACTATAGTGCAGCTGTCTAATGTCCTTTGTATAGAGGATAGCAGGAAAAAATAATTTTTGAGATATAAATCTCATCTAAGCCCTTTATTTTGAAGCTAAGGATACTGAAGTCCAGAGAGGAAAAGGGACTTGCTTGCTTGAAGTTTCTCCTTAGTTAATAGCAGAGCCATCAGAATCCAAATCTCCTGCCTGCCTCCCAGTCAGGAAATCTTTCCATTCCACTTCAAAGCATCCTTCAATGCTTTGGGCAACTCAAATTTTATTTCTAGATTTTCAATGGTAATAAAGGTCTGGAAACCACTTTCAGATCTTTGAAAGAAGTATATGAATCTAAAAAGGTAGAGTAAGGTCAATGTCGCCTTTGGGGCCAAGACATAAGGTCATAAATAAAATTGTCAAACTCATGTCAATTCCTGCTTAAACATTATTTTGAAAACGTTTCTTCCACCCACTCAGTCTTCTCTGGAAAGGGGAAAAAGGAGTGGATATTTGGAGTATTCTGTGGGAAAGGAGTGGGAAGAGCCCCCTAGGGCACTTTTTTCTTGGACTCCCACAGCACCATCTGGTGGAGGCTTGGGGTTTTCATACCTCTCCATTCAAAATGTTTGTCTTTTTTCTTTTTGATTAATACAAGGGTATGTACTATTAGGTTACATTATTTGTGCTTATTAGGTAAAGCCAAGTTGTAGTTGACCCTCTTACTCTTTATGGCACAGGAGATGTGCCATAAACCCCTACATTGTACCCATTAGGTGAAAGCTTAGCGAGCCCCTTCCCTTCTTCCTCCCCTTCTTGGGTTTGTTTTAAACTCAGGTTTTTCTCTCATGTGGGCATGTAGTTGCTTTTCCATTCTTGTGATACTTTACTTAGGAGGATGTTATCAAAATCCATCCAGGTAAAAAGAAAAGATGTAAATAAAGTCTCATTTTACTATGGCTGAATAGTATTCCCTGGTATACCTACACTAAAGTTTTTTAATTCATGGGTTGATGGGCAATTGGGTTGTGTCCACATCTTTGCAGTTATGAGTTGAGCTGAAATAAACATTTCAGTGCAAATGTCTTTATGATAAAATTATTTTTTTTATTCTGGGTAGATACCTAGTAATAGGATTGCAGGATCAAATGGAAAGTCTACTTTTAGCTCTTTGAGGCTTCTTCTTGCTTCTTTTTTCCAAAAAGGCCATTAGTTTGCAATCCCACCAACAGCGTAAAAGTGTTCCCTTCTCTCTGCACCCACATCAGCATCTGCAGCTTTGGGATTTTGTGATGTGGGCTATTCTCACTAGGGTTAGGTGATATTTCAAGGTGGTTTTGATTTGCATTTGTGTAAAGATTAGGGATGATGAGTATTTTTTTCTTGTGCTTGTCGGCCATTTGTCCTCATGGGAAAAGATTCTGTTTGTGTCTGTTGCCCAGTGATATATGGGGTTGATTGCTCTTATCATATTGATTAGTTTGAGTTCTCTGTAGATTCTGGTTATTAGCCCCTGGTCCAATTCATAACATGTGAATATTTTCTTCCATTCTGAAAGTTATCTATTTGCCTTAATTATTGTGTCCTTAGCTATGCAGAAGCTTTTTAGCTTGATCAAATGCCATTTATTTATTTTCGTTGTTGCTGCAATTGTCAGTGGCATCTTCTTCATAAAAATCTTTCCCCAGGCCAATATTATTAAGAGTTTTTCTCATACTTTCTTCTAGAGTTTTTATCATTTCATGTCTTAGATTTAAGTCTTTTATCCAGCATGAGTTAATTTTTTTTTTTACATATACATGTGTTTATTTGGTTTCCACTTTTTGCCTTCACAAAATCAAAAAGGCTTAAAATTTAATAACAATAACAATGTTTAAGATAGGGACTAGAAACAAAAACCTCATAAAGAATGAATGAAGATAAATACATTCAGAAAAGAAAAGACGATTGCTGCAACAAAATATTGAGCAATAATAATGCAAAAAAAAGTAACATTCACATTGTCAAATAAGAGTATGTCTATTATAGAATTATGGAGTCATCAGTTAACTTCTTCTTCTTATTTTTTTCCAAAGTCTCAAAAAATAGACAACTAATATTTATAAATAAAAATAAAAGATAATTATGAAAAACAGATCACGCCAAATCTTATAGATAATAGAAAAAGAAGAAATACTTCAAAATCATACTATTTCATCTGGATACACCTGATATTAAAATTAGAAAAAATAGGGTAGCACCTGTGGCTCAAAGGAGTAGGGCGCCGGCCCCATACACCAGAGGTGGCGGGTTCAAACCCACCCCCGGAAAAAAAAAAAAAAAAAAATTAGAAAAAATATATTATTATAAAGGGAAATTACAAATGTATTCCACTTATAATTGCACTATAAATGAGGATGCAATATTCTAAACAACATATTAACAAGTTGAATTAAAGATTAATGTTTAATGTACTTTGTTCAAAATTAAATCCAATTTATGTAAGAATTAGTCACTATTTTCTTTTCTTTTATTTTCTTTTCCCTTTCCCTCACCCCTTCCCTCCTTCTCTGTCTGGTCTCCCCTTCCCCCATGCCCCACCATGTCATTAATTGTCCTCATATCAAAGTTGAAAATATAGGATTCATACTTCTCCATTCCTGTGATGCTTCACTAAGAATAATGTGTTCCACCCCCATGCAGGTTAGTACAAATGCTGCAAAATCTCCATTTTTTTCAGCATGAGTTAATTTTTGTAAGTGGTGAGAGGCATGGGTTCAACTTCAGTCTTTCACATGTGGCTAACCAGTTCTCCCAGCAACATTTTATTTAGAATGTTTTTCTTTTTTTTTTTTATTAAATCATAGCTGTGTACATTGATATGATCATGGGGCATCACACACTAGCTTCATATACCGTTTGACATATTTTCATCACACTGGTCAACACAGCCTTCCTGGCATTCTCCCAGTTATTGTGCCAAGACATCTACATTCTACATTTACTAAGTTTCACATATACCCTTGTAAGATGCACCGCAGGTGTAATCCCACCAATCCTCCTCCCTCTGCCCACTTCCCCCCTCCCTCCCCTCCCTTTCTCCCTTCCCCTTTTTCTTAGGTTGTAACTGGGTCATAGCTTACGTGTGAAAGCCCTAAATTAGTTTCATAGCAGGGCTGAGTACATTGGGTACTTTTTTTCCCATTCTTGAGATACTTTACTAAGAAGAATATGTTCCAGCTCCATCCATGTAAACATGAAAGAGGTAAAGTCTCCTTCTTTAAGGCTGCATAATATTCCATGGTGTACATATACCACAATTTATTAATCCATTCGTGGATCAATGGGCACTTGGGCTTTTTCCATGACTTAGCAATTGTGAATAGGGCTGCAATGAACATTCTGGTACAAATATCTTTGTTATGATGTGATTTTTGGTCTTCTGGGTAGATGCTCAGTAGAGGAATTACAGGATTGAATGGCAGATCTATTTTTAGATCTCTAAGTGTTCTCCATATATCTCTTCAAAAGGAATGTATTAATTTGCATTCCCACCAGCAGTGCAAAAGTTTTCCCTTTTTTCCATATCCTCACCAACATCTCTGGTCTTGGGATTTTGTGATATAGGCCAGTCTCACCGGAGTTAGATGATATCTCAAAGTAGTTTTGATTTGCATTTTTTTCAATACAAATGGTCATTGCCCATTTCTGTGACAGGTCATGTGTTAGGCACTAAAGATCCAGATGAGCCTTGGTGACTTGGTTCCTGTCACATTGGAGCTAACATTCCGGGCGTGAGCAGGGGGGAGGGGAGAAAGGCAGACACTACCCAGTCCCAAGCCATTTCAACAAGGGGTTGTAAAGACACCATAAGAGGTAAATAGAACAGAATGATTAAGAACAGCAGCTCCAGCCTCCGACAAACCTGCCTTTTAGTTCTGGTGTGGCCGCCTATCAGCTGTGTTACTTTGAGCAAACTTACTCATCTCCGCGCTGCGGTTTCCTTTTCTATAAATTGGAGATAATAACAGTGCTTACCATAAGATTTTGAGACAGGAATTTTTTTTGAGACAGTCTCACTTTGTCGCCCTGGTAGAGTGCAGGGGCGTCATAGCTCACAGCAACCTCAAATTCTTGGGCTCAAGTGAATCTCTTGCCTCAACCTCCACAGTAGCTGGGGACTATAGGTGTGTGCCAGTACACCTGGCTAGTTTTTTTACTTTTAGTAAAGATGGGGTCTCACTCTTGCTCAGGCTAGTCTCAAACCTGTGAGCTCAGGTGATGTACCCACCTCGGCCTCCCAGAGTGCTAGGATTACAGGCGTGAGCCACCGGGCCCGGCCCTTGAGACAAGGAATGAATAAGATAATATTTGTAAAGTACTTGGCATAGTTCCTGGAACATATGAAATGCTCACTAATGTTGGCTGTGATTATTATTTTATTTTCAACAATAAACATATGGTTCTGTGAGAACATGAGAGAGGCATTTAACTCAACCTCAGAGAGCTCAGGGAAGACTTCACTGAGGATGTGACACCTGAGATGAATTTTTTTATTGAACATTTTTTAAATTTATTTTTACATATACATGTGTTTATTAGGTTTCTATTTTTTGCCTTCACAAAATTGAAGAGGCTTAAAATTTAATAACAATAACCATGTTTAAGGTAAGGACTAGAAACAAAAACCCATAAAAAATGAACAAACATAAATATATTCAGAAAATAAATCAGAGAATTGTTGCATCAAAATATTAAGCAACAATAATAATAATGCAAAGAAAGTAACATTCATATTGTCAAATAAGAGTATGTCTATTATAGAATGCTTTGACTCTGAGATTCAGTATGGAGTCATCAGTTAACTTCTTATATTTTTTAAGTCTCAAAAAATAGACAACTAATATTTATAAATAAAAGTAAAAGATAATTTCAAAAAACAGATCATGCCAAATCTTATAGACAATAGAAAAAGAAGAAAAACTTCAAAATTCATTCTACTTGATCTGGGTACACTTGATATTAAAATTGGAGAGAATATATTATTATAAAGGGGAAATTACAAACATATTTCACTTATAAATGAGGATGCAATATCCCAAACAACATATTAACAAGTTGAATTTTTACCTCTTTCATGTTTACATGGATGGAGCTGGAACATATTCTTCTTAGTAAAGTATCTCAAGAATGGAAGAAAAAGTACCCAATGTACTCAGCCCTACTATGAAACTAATTTAGGACTTTCACATGAAAGCTATAACCCAGTTATAACCTAAGAATAGGGGGAAGGGGAAAAGGGAGGGGAGGGAGGGGGGTAGAGGGAGGGGTATTGGTGGGATTACACCTGTGGTGCATCTTACAAGGGTATATGTGAAACTTAGTAAATATGGAATGTAATGTCTTGGCACAATAACTAAGAAAATGCCAGGAAGGCTGTGTTAACCATTGTAACGAAAATGTGTCAAACGGTATATGAAGCTAGTGTATGGTGCCCCATGATCATATCAATGTACACAGCTATGATTTAATAAAAGAATAAAAAAAATTAAATTAAATTAATGTTTAAGTAATGTACTTTGGTCAAAATTAAATCCAATTTATGTGAGAATTAGTCACTATTTTCTTTTCTTGTCTTTTTTTTTCTTTTCCTTTCCCTCACCCACTACCTCCCTCCCCTGAGATGAATTTTTGAATAGGAAATAGCCACTCAGATCCTTCCCTCACCCGTACATCACGAGGGATGATGACACAGCATTCTTTTGCCTCAGGGATGCTAGGGATTTCAGTGAGGGATTCTGAACTGGAAGATAATATGGGAACATTTAGGAATTATTGGAATACGGCCAATGTGAGAAATTGTTCCCATGGTGGGTAGACCAGAGTTTAACTTAAAATTAGATGCTAACAGAAAAATCAAGACCAGTTGTATCAACCACTATGGGCTGGTTTTAATTTTGACTTTGTTCTTGGGCAGTAAAGCTTCAGTGGCTATTTATTCATATAACATTATGTTAAATGGACATGATGGGGCCTGATAATTCCTCACTGCCTCTAAACATGCACAGTTCTGGGTCCTTCAGTGCCCGGTGCACACCATGACCATCTCTGACTCTAGCCCTCATTCATCTCATTCACAAGCCCTTAATTCTCCCAGGTTTTTCCAAATTTTACTCATCCTTGGAGTCCTAAACTTCCTCATTCATTATTCATTCATTCATGAAATATTTTCTGAGCATACACTATGTGCAAGGCACAGTGGCAAGCATTGGAGATAAAACTGTGAATGAGACAAAGTATCTGCCTTCGCAGAGGATCAGCCTACCTGGGACTACCAAGGGGAAAAAAGTCATTGTGGCCATGTGTTACCAATGCTCTCTGAAAAGAGGGATACGTCTACAATAGAGCTTTTCAACAGTTTTTGCCATATAGCACACACATATAACATATTTTGAACTCCTGGGATAAGTGGATTAAAAAGGCAACCTCCTAAGGAGCTCTGGACACCCCAAAGGCAAAAGGCATGTGTGGAATCTCATGGAGGTCTCTCGTCTAGAACTTCAAGCTATGGTCCATCAAATTCCTATTGCTCTTATCCCACTTAGTCCTCAAAGGCTGATGAGGCCCAGAGGGGACACCGCTGTAGAAGAATGTGCACTCCTCGTTATTAGCTGGATTTAGTGATAGTCACCTTGCCTCTTCAGCAGTAGGCTCATCCTGGAGGCCCTTCAAGGAAGCCTTCTTGGGCAACTGAAGCCTAATAGGCATGCTGTCATTTCCAAATTCTTACATATGTAGATTCACAATTCAGTTTTGCCTATACCTCCATGGTCTGATTACCATGTGCTGATAGCACAAGACCTTGTTTCATCATAGAATGCAGCAATACGAAAAAGAGGGACCAAAAGCACTTCTTAAGTGTTGTGTTTTAAGCCAGAGGAAATCTAATAGCATTGAAAGTTCAGAGGGCTTTAAAACAGAAACGGCTTTGCTAAGGAAAGTACAGTGCTTAATCTGTCTTTAAAAACTTTTAAGGAAGTCCTAGTTTTAAGAGAGAGAATGAAATCAACAGCTCAAGATAACATGTTTGTGCAACTTTACTCTTGGAGATAGGATGCTGAATCCCTGCAGCTCCAGGTCAATTTTGGAGTTTTTCTTCTCTGAGTTAAACCAACGGACAACCAAGATAGGCCCCCAACCCTAGGAGGTGGGGTCAAAAGCTTATACCAAACAAAAGGGAGAAGCTCACAAGCAAAGAGAGCCCAGGGAGCCTCTTGCAGAGAAAACAAAGACTCTGGCTGAAATGAAACAAAAGATTCCATATACTTTCCTTCATTTAGATCCCTGAGAAAGGTGAATTCTGTCACCATCATGTATATGGATAGTAATAAAATACACATCTGATGAGAAATAATGCCACCTAGTGGCAGGTTGGGGATTTCAGCTCGTCTCTATCTTGCTCCCTCAAACCGCCACTAAGTAGAAAGCTTCCTCTCTCTGACCCTGTCCTTCACCCACCCTTGGGGAATTACTTTATTACTTTTCTATGTGGATGTCTGCTATTCACCATATCAAACTGATTCTACGGCTTTGCAGTGCCCTATCCTAAGGAAAGTCGAAGACACAGCAAAGATGAGAAGAGCTCTTGGCCATAAAGAAGAAAACATATGTGGACACGTCTGTAATACATATGTATGTATATGTATACCTGATTCTCAGCTTCTCATAACTCCATGGTCTAGCAAAGAGCTGGGCACAAAAACAAATACATGACACTAGAAGAATCATTTACAGATTTCTACTGCAAAAGTCATCCTGGAGAGGTATATGAGTGAGTGAACTTCAACATACTCTTTCTTGTTTTCCTTTTTTCATCCCTCGGAGTCCCTCGGTTATGTTTTGTTTATTTCTTGCAACCCAAAGCAAAAATATCATTTTGCTAATATGAATTAGCAAAAGTTGGTATTTAGGACTCTCGAGTGTCCCCTACTATAGCCCATTTCTAATTTTGATACCATTAGGGGTATCTTCCAAGAAACATCCCGGTTCTATATTTCATCCTCTCAGAATCTCTCACTTAATATATTTGGGCAATTGATGGAGAACCTGGGATGAAATTGCTGATACGTACATAGAAATCCAAGCAAATAGCAGAAAGACAATTATTAGCTCCAGGGGGTCAAAAATACAGGAAAGGAAAATTAGTGATAATTTTCCTACCAGATGTTTCAGCTTTGGATAGCATAGTTATAATAATGTAAAAACCTACTGATCTAACTACCCATTTATATTGGGAGGTTGAGATGTGTATCCATGTACAGTCAGATGCAGTGGGACAGAAGAAAAAAGCAGAAACAGCTTGTTAGATATAAGATAGTAAACACAAAACAAAGTTGAAAGTGGGTGCCTCTGAGACAGAGGAAACGGGGAGGATGAGGGCCAGGAATAGCAGTCTGTCACAGAATTTGTAGAACAGCTGAGTTTGATCCTGAGCTTTTCAAACTGTGGCTTGCAATCTCTCTAGAGCGGTGCTGTCCAATATGGAAATAAGATAAACAAATTCAGTTCCTCAGTCACGCTAACCACGTTCCAAACGCTTAATAGCCACATATGGCAGGCAGCTAAGTGGATACCACAAATATAGAACATTTTCAGCTTTACAGAAAGTTCTATTGGATGGCACTGCTTTACAGGGTCATTGAATCAATGTAGCTGGTCACCGCCAGCATTTTTTAAAAAATGAAATAGAATAGAAAATCAGCATGCATCTCATTAGTTATTTTTTTTCACAAAAACATTTTTATGAAATATTATATATTCACTGATACTGTATATCAGTAATTGTGAATCAGAGTAAAAAACAAGAAGTGGAGGTAACTTTCAAATTATGCATGCACAACCCTGATTAAAAAAAAATTTAAGGCCGATTGTGGTGGCTCACACCTGTAATTCTAGCACTCTGGGAGGCAGAGGCAGGAGGATCATTTGTGTTCAGGTTCTGAAACCAGCCTGAAAAAAAAATGAGACCCCATATCTCATAGAAGAACTAGCTGGGCATTGTGGTGGGCACCTGTAGTCCCAGCTACGCAGAAGGCTGAGGCAGGAGGATCACTTGAGCCCAAGAATTTGAGGTTGCTGTGAGCTATGATGCCACTGCACTCTAGCCTGGGCAAAAGAGACTCTCAAAAGTAAAATTAAAAAAACAAATTAGAGTGACACATTGCTTATACCTAGTAGAATCTTCACTTCCTGTGATGGCATCATCCACAGCCTCATATATTTATGGGACACTTGGAACCTAGAGTGTCATTTTAAGAAGTAGCTTTGAGGCCAGGTACAGTGTATTACACCCATTATCATAGCAGTTTGGGAGGCCAAGATGGGAGGATTGCTTGAGCACAGGAGTTTGAGGCTGCAGTGAGGAAGGATCACGCCACTGCATTCCAGCCTGGACAACAGAGTGAGACCCTGTCTCTAAAACAAAACAATAAAAAAAACAGCTTAAGACAACAATATGACAATACTAAAGCTAGACCTTAGGAACCGTGGGACTATCACATTCCCTGTTTCTTGTCATCTATCTTTCTCTTTTTGCAAAGAGCATCTTTTGGGGATCCAGTCTTTTTTTTTTTTTAGCAGAAAAAATAAACTAAGGCTTAGAGGGTGTTAGGAGATTTGCCCATGTTTACAAAGTTAGATAGAATGAGTCCAGGTCTCCTGACCTCTAAATTCAGAACTTTTCCCCACAAAATCTTCAGGGGCAGATAGTCCTTTAAGGTTACAAGGTCCTAGTCAATGCAGGTGTCCCAAAAGTCACCATACATGTGGAAAATGGGGAGTTGTAGTTAAATGTTACCTTTACTTATAAAATATTCATTACAAAATTTTACAAAATACAGAACTTCCATAGTTGACCACCTCCCTTCATAGACCACCTAACTTGACCTAATTTTCACAGACTGGTCATGTACCACATGTATGTTATCAGCACAGTAGGCATAGTTCCTTATGTTGACCACTTCTGCACGTTGACCAGTTTGTTACAGTCCCTTGGATGGTCAACATTCTATTGTGTATTTACAAAATACCATCTAGGTGTTGGCCACTTCTTTCTACAAATACACCTAGTCTTCTCTCCTACTCACGGCAAACAGGTTTCAAGATACCTATTATAATTTTTTCCTATGCATGGCAACTTGTGGGCCACACTGTACTCTTTAAACCTAACTTACTGAATACTGTCTAGATACAATAATGATTATGACAATAACATTAAGCTCTTATTCTAAACACTTTGCATGGATTAACTCGTTTTAGCCTTAACAACTACCCTAGGAGGCAGATCCTATTATCAGTCACTCCGTTTTCCCAGATGGAGAATGCAGCTCCAAGATATTAATTAATTTTCCCAAAGTCACACAACTAGTGAATAGAAAAGGCAGGAAATAGACAAAGGCACTTTAGTTCCAGAGCTCTTAATACCACTTTTAACACACCCTTGTATACTAGAGATGAATTGATTACTCCCTAAATGTTAATTAGCCTAAAAGTAACAGTCATAATTTATTAGCCCCTACTAATAATGCCTACAACATGACTATGTTTTGGCCCACAATATGAGTTTTACAAAGGGGCCCTACTTTATTAACTGTATCAAAGTAAGAGTTTGGGGCTCAAATACTCTGAGATAATGAATGAAACTTACATAAGCTGGGTTAATTGCTTCATGCAACTCCATAAACCTAAAGTTAAGTATTATCAAGGTATGTGTTTAAGCCAGGCATGGTGGCTCACACCTATAATCCTAGCACTCTGGGAGGCCAAGGAAGGAGGATTCCTTGAGCTCAAGAGTTAGAGAAGACCCTGAGCAAGAGTGAAACCCCATCTCTACTGATAATAGAAAAACTGTGTGGGAGCCTGTAGTCCCAGCTATTTTGAAGGCTAAGGCAGGAGCATTGCTTGAACCCAGGAATGTGAGGTTGCTGTGAGCTAGGCTGACATCACAGCACTGTAGCCTGGGCAACAGAGCGAGACTCTGTCTCAAAAAAAAAAAAAAGTATGCGTTAAAAAGTTTGGTCATATATGTTCATAAAGCTTTTTTAAAATAAATTTGGTTAATAATTTTCAAACATACAGATTTTATTTTGACACATAGAAAAGCCCAGGACCAGATGGCTTTACGTCAGAATTCTACCAAACATTTAAAGAAAAACTAGTACCTATACTACTAAACCTCTTCCAAAATATAGAAAAAGAAGGAATATTACCCAACACATTCTATGAAGCAAACATCACCTTGATCCCCAAACCAGGGAAAGACCCAAC
>CAUYPK010044096.1:0-59779 GCA_963574355.1 Loris lydekkerianus
AGTCCCTTGCTGGCTCCCTGTATCCTCAAAGGGATGATCATAGGCAGATCCCACTGGCCAGGGATGTCTGGAGTCTTGTCTCCTCAGATTCGCCGAGCCCAGTTACAGGAAAGCTGTTACTCAGCTGCCATCTTTAATCCCTCCTGAGTCATACTTTTGAAAAATAGTTTAGTGAACACAGAAAATTTGTACTTTTTATCCATTTATTTTATTCCCAGAAAGCTCTCCTAACAGAACAATTTGGGCAAAGAAAAGCCCTGGGCACAAAGGTATACACTGACACATTATTTTTAGAGCATTTTTCCTATGCAGAAAGCAGGGGACAACATTGGAAGGCACAAATTAGCAAGTAAAGATTAATCATAATTTTACTACACAAAAATGACATATTGGTATACATTTTTATAATTTTCTTTTGCATATCTGGTTTAAAAAATAGTAGTAGTGTGCTTTCCCCCATTTTTTTCCTTTTTAGTCATATATTTTGAACATTTTCTCTCTTCATTGAAACTCAGCTGAGAAAATCCTAGCCTTAGTTGGAACCAAACTTTCTTTTTTACACGTGGACAACTGAACATTATTGGGAGAAAAACCCCACACAAGCTGCCTGGTTACACTTTATTTCATTTTTAAATTTATTTTATTTTATTTCATTTCATTTCAGATAGAATCTCACTCTGTCACTCTGAACCTCAAACTTCTGGGCTTAAGTGATCCTTCTGTCTCAGTCTTCCTAGGAACTGGGACTACAGGCACCCACCACCATAAGCTAATTTTTTTTTTTTCTTTTGTGACAGAGTCTCACTTTGTCTCCCTCCGTAGAGTACTGTGGCATTATAACTCACAGCAACCTCAAACTCTTGGGCTCAAGTGATTCTCTTGCCTCAGTGTCCCGGGTAGCTGGGACTACAGTGCCCTTCACAACGCCCAGCTAATGCCTAGCTAATTTTTCTATTTTTAGTAGAGATGGGGTCTCGCTCTTGTTCAGGATGGTCTCAAACTCCTGAGGTCAAGTAATCCTCCTGCATTAGCTTCCCAGAGTGCTAGGATTACAGGTGTGAGCCACTGCACTCAGCTGATTTCACTTTAAATTCATGGTCATGAACCTCAAATTAGCTCTTAGTACTGTCTGTAAATGCTGAAACACTTACTTAGTAAATGCACTGTCTCAGTCTCTGGGAAGATAATGTGATACCTTCTTTCTTCAAACCATCTATAGGAAACACCTCTATCCCACTCTTAGCCAATGACTTCATCTCCAATCAGGAAGCCCCTTCCCTGTGCAGCCATGTCTCCAAACCCTCCTGCACATCTCCTCCTTCCTTCCACAGGATGCCATGTGGTGCCTTGGCTTCTCTGCCAGGGCAGGGTCCCCTCTTGGGTCTTAGATCCAACCCATTTCCCTCTGGGACAGGTCTTTCAGTGATCTATCCTCTCTCCTGCCTCATCAGTCTTCCCTTCTCTTCTGGACTTTTGCCAATATCATAGAAATGCTCTGATCTCCCATGTCTTTAAAAACAAACCCTACTTGCTTTCACATTTCTGTCTGCCGTATCTGTTTTCATACCTTTTCTCTGCTACCTTTTTTAGAAGAACTTAAAAGAGTTATCAAGATACCTGTCTTCTCTTCCTCTATTCCCATTTCAGTCTGGCTTCATCCTTATAGTTTCACTGAAACACTGGTCAAGGTCAAGAATGTGTTCATGTTTCCATCCTCACCTTGCAGATCCTATCGGAGTTATTTTCTCTAACCTTACTCTGTATCTCTATTTGCTGATAATGCTCTAATTTTTTTTTTTTTTTTTTTTTTTTTGAGACAGAGCCTCAAGCTTTTGCCCTGGGTAGAGTGCCATAGCATTACAGCTCACAGCAATCTCCAACTCCTCAACTCCTGGGCTCAAGTGATTCTCTTGCCTCAGCCTCCCAAGTAGCTGGGACTACAGGCACCCGCCACAATGCCTGGCTATTTTTTGGATGCAGCCATCATTGTTGTTTGGCAGGCCTGGGCTGGATTTAAACCCGCCAGCTCTGGTGTATGTGGCTGGCACCTTAGCTGCTTGAGCCACAGGCGCCAAGCCTAATTTTTTTTGTTTTTTTTTTTGAGACAGAGCCTCAAGCTGTCGCCCTAGGTAGAGTGCTGTGGCATCACAGCTCACAGCAACCTCTAACTCCTGGGCTCAAGCAATTCTCTTGCCTCAACTTCCCAAGTGGCTGGGACCACAGGTGCCTGCCACAACGCCCGGCCATTTTTTAGTTGTAGCTGTCATTGTTTGGTAGGCCCGGGCTGGATTTGAACCTGTGAGCTCTGGTATATGTGACTGGCGCCTTAGCTGCTTGAGCTACAGGCGCCCAGCCAACGCTCTAATTTTTGACTCCAGCTGAGGTCATTCTTCTAGCTCCACTTGTTAGTTAACCTCCAACTACCTATTCAACATCTCCCCTTGATGTCTCTTGGTCACTTCAATCTGAAAATAACCAAAATAGAACCTTCTAAATGTCCCCGAATGTCTCTACATCCATTTCTTTGCTTAAACCAAGACTCTAGGAGTTATCTAAGTGTCCTTTCTTTTCTTTTCCCCTACACCCAATTCATCAGCCAGCCCTGCTGGCTTGTTTTACCTCCGCCTTGTGTATCAAATCCATCCACCCCCGACTGTTGCGGAGGCCTTCTGGCTCTGCTGCCTGCTTCTGTTCTGTCCCCTCCCTCTCCTCTCTCCACAGCACATCAATTACATCCCTCTCTTCCCTGGCTTTCCAGTACCCATCACATAAAGTCATGTCCTTACTGAGGATCACAAGGCCCTGTGTGGTTTGGCCTCCACCCTCACTTTGCACCATCTTTAGTTCCCAGAAAGTGCAAAGCTCATTTCCTTTTCTACTTCAAGCCTTGGTGCTTGTTCCTTCTCCTTTCCCCATTTCTTGGCTGGCTTCTTCCTCTTCAGACCAAACTCCCTCCAAGAAGCTTTGCCTAACTGCCTATTTAAGAGAGCTGTCCACACTTGTTTTTGTGTCATAGCTCCTTATTTATTTAGTTCAGGGCACTTAGGAGAAGCTGGGATTGCTCTTTTCATTTAGTGGCTGCTTCCTTCACCCATGTGTAAGCTCCGTAAGAGCTGAGCAGATCTTACATTGTTCATTCCTGGTGCTGCTTAGTGCAATGGCTGGCAGACACTAGTTAACTCGATGAAAGAGTTAATGAATAAATACATGTATTCCCAGATCATTACTTCTAACAGGTACGTAGTATTCCATTATACAAATGTAACCTAATTTCCTTAACTACTGTTCTGTTATTGGATATACTGGTTTCCAATTTTTCAGCACATTGAAATGTAGGAAGTATTCTAAAAGGCTATTGGGAATATTGTCAACCAAACCATGAACTATATTATTCAGGCATTTAAAATCCTGGGAAGCACTTTTATTAACATGGAGAAATGAGTATGTTAAGGGGAAAAAAGCATAATATAAAATAATATATACAGCATGATCTATGTAAAAGTGCATAAAAATATAGTAGGAAATAAACTAAAATATTGATTATACATTTCAAATCGGCAGGATTACAGATGATTTTTCTTGTTTTTGAAGTATACAAGTTATACATGGAATTTTCTTTATACTAGTCTGTGTTTTCTAAGTTTATTGCAGTGAGCGTGTGGTTTTTTCAATAACCAGGAAAACATTTCTTTAAAATTTTAGATAATTTTACGACATGTCAGATTACTGAAGACAGTTAAAGCAGAGTCAGGAACCATTGGACCCAGAGAATGACCTAAGTGTTTGAAACACAATTGCTGACTACAGCTGTGGGTCTGTGAGTTACTCCAGGCATGTACATTGCTGGGGTTTGTAGAACAGCAAGAGTGCTGTTGTCTATGGAGTCTCACGGCTAGTTGGGTATGGGTGTGTTTGTGGTGTAGAAAATGGGGGTTTTGGATGAGAATGTTCTACAGTATTCTACAGAGTGTTCTCTTTTGGAGCTTAAAAGTGGCTCGTGTAGCCTGAGGCACAGTCATAGCCTTTTACTTACTTTACACTTTAGGCAATGTTTCTCAAATCCAAAACCCATTTGTGGGTTTATGAAATCAAAACTATCTTCATACTAAGACTAAGATGTGATTTGCCTTTTCATTCTTATTCTCTTATGAGGCCACAGTGGAGTTTTGCAGATGCTGTATGATTCAGGAGAGACTGACTGTGGAGGCAGATAGGAGAATCCACCCTTCTGTGAAGCCAGACATTAAGGACAAAATTTTGTAACGTTAAGTTACAAAAATGTCAAACAATGCCAATATTCTCCCTAAAATTTTTTATTATGAAAAATAGTGATTTTTCATTAAAATACTATTTGTTAATATACAGTTGATTTGTATATGTATATATGTTTGTTTGTTTTTTTGAGACGGTCTCATTCTGTTACCCAGGCTACAGTGCCATAGTATAAGCCTAGCTCATAGCAACCTCAAATTCCTGGGTCCAAGGGATCCTCCTGCCTCAGCCTTCAAGCATCTGGAACTATAGATGCCCACCACCATACCAACTAATTTTTCTATTTTTAATAGAGACAGGGTCTTGCTCTTGCTCAGGCTGGTCTGGGACTCCTGAGCTCAAGGGATCCTCACACCTTAGTCTCTTAGAATGGTGGGATTAGGGGCATGAGATACCATACCAGGCTTATAATTTTAAATAAATTAGTAAATATTTAAAAAATTTCTTGATTTGATTTCTAATATGGTAAATGTCAGCAGATATTTACCCATATAAACA
This sequence comes from Loris lydekkerianus, assembly GCA_963574355.1. Taxonomy (NCBI): domain Eukaryota; kingdom Metazoa; phylum Chordata; class Mammalia; order Primates; family Lorisidae; genus Loris; species Loris lydekkerianus. The sequence goes on from CAUYPK010044096.1 coordinate 4,771, forward strand.
CTTTTGGGGTCCTAATCTTTTTTTTTTTTTTTTTTCCTTCTTCTTTTTTTTTTCTTTTGAGACAGAGTCTCACTATGTTACCCTGGGTAGATTGCTGTGGTGTCACAGCTCACAGCAACCTCAAACTCTTGGGCTTAAGTGATTTTCTTGCCTCTGCCTCCATAGTAGCTGGGACTACAGGCACCTGCCACAATGCCCGGCTGTTTTTTTTTCTGATGTTGTTGTTGCAGTTGTCATTGTTGTTTAGCAGGCCCAGGCCAGGTTCGAACCTGCCTGCCTCAGTGTATGTTGCTGGTGCCCTAACCACTGAGCTATGGGTGGCAAGCCTGTAGTCCTAAAATTTTTTTTTTTTTTTTTGCAGTTTTTGCCCATTGCCTGGCTTGAACCTGCCACACCCGGTATGTGGGGCCAGCGCCCTACTCCTTGAGCCACAGGTGCCGCCCCCAAACTTTTAAGAATATAAAGAAGTTCTGATACCAAAAAGGTGGAGAACTACCAAATTAAGGGGACAGAAAGAGACTGTCTTTATGGTGGTTGATAATGGCTCAGTAAAAAGATGGTTGAATTGCATGACTTAGAAAATAAAGCCAAAAGGGGAGACAACCTAGTCTAACAGGCAGGTGCGCAAGTCCTTGAAATTTCATTCAACTATCTTTCTCCTTTTTTAGAGATCATGCATGATGTGATAAAGAAGGTCAAGAAGAAGGGGGAGTGGAAGGTAAGTAGAAGAGGACAATTACGGGCCTTGAATGTGCATCCGTGTTGAAAAAAATAAGAAGGAGATAGAGTTGAAAGAAAGATGTGAGGCTGGAATGAGGGCTTTTGCTGTGTCAGAGAGTATAAAACTCTCCTGGACTGGAGAAATATGATCTGTTCTGCCACACATTTTATATGGTTTTAGTTAAGAAGTCCCATGGTCATAAAGCTTATTTGAAAGATCACTTGGTAGGACAGTTAGCAGTGGAACTCTTTTTTTTTTTTTTTTTTTTTTTTTTGGAGTATTTGGCCAGGGCTGGGCTTCAATCCGCCACCTCTGGCATATGGGGCCAATGCCCTACTCCTTTGAGCCACAGGCACTGCCTAGAGTGGAATTCTTATTCAAACAAAATCTTACCTGGGTAGGCTGGGTGTGGTGGCTCATGCCTGTAATCCCAGCACTCTGGGAGATGGAGGTGGGTGGATCACCTCAGCTCATGAGTTCAAGACCAGCCTGAGTAAGAGTGAAACCTCGTCTCTAAAAAATAGCTGGGCGTTGTAGCGGGCACCTGTAGTCCCAGCTACTTGGGAGGCTGAAGCAAGAGAATCGCTTGAGCCCAAGAGTTGGAGGTTGCTTTGAGCTATGACAGCACGGCAATCTTCCCAGGGCAAGAAAGTGAGACTCTGTCTCGAAAGAAAAAAAAAAAAAAAAAATTAGGAGCCTATTAGATAAAGTAGAGAAGATATACTTATTTTGCTTGTCATGAGTGAGGAAGAAGACACCCTTCTTGACCATAAAGCATCTCTGTGGAGCCCATGTAATGGTTTAAAAAGCCCTCATCTAGTCTGTCCATCTGTCTGTGACTATGTGAGACAAAACCAGTAGGCTTGCTTATTCACAGTTCTGGAAACTAATGTACATGAAACATGTATTTAAACCACTCAGGCTGAGTACAGCCTGGGCTCCTGGAGTGAGTGGTGCAGGAGTGTTGAGTGCCCGTACAAGCCTGACCATTTCAGCATTTTAAGGGCCACTTGTCTGTCTAGTGCTAGGAGAGCATGCAGTTTTACTTGAACTTCTCCACATAATTGTTGAAGCGTTTATACCAACTATTCTTGCCCTTGAGTTTTCTTGCAGTCAAGAATACATGCATTCCCAAGTTCATTGAGTCTAGGACAACAGAGATTGGTACAGGAGGATTCTGCAGTCTCTCCCCTGGCCTTCAGTTTTAGCCAGCACATGCATCCTCATCATCCAGAAGGCAGGAGCTCTTCATGCATGTGTTTCTCTCTTGCCTTTTCTATTAGTAATGGATTTGTAGACATTAGAATTTTAAACTAATCTTGATTACGCTGCCTTGTGTTATATAATGACAACTAATTGGCCTTTGTGCCACAGCAAAAGCTTCTGGTCCATACTCTCTATCCTGATGTGTCTATTCCCTGTTGCCTCCTTCTTGGTTTCAGAAGTGTCCAACCTTTTTTCTTCTCCGTTGCAAGTTAGAGAATAAGAGTTGCTTTGGGCCACACATTAAACACACAAACACTAAAAAAAGCTGATGAGCAAAAAAAAAAAAAAAAAAAAAAAAAGGTCCACAACACTTTTCTTGATATCTCACACCACAGATAAGCAAAACAGTCTTCAAATAATCAGCATGCGGCCCGATGGCACGGGTAGGACACCCCTGGCAATCATTAAAGAAAGAGAAGAGAAATGGCCTTGTTTTAACTTCTGGCTTCCTCTCTTCACTGTGGGAGGAATGGAGATCAGAAAGGTTAGCTGAAGAATTGTAGGTGTGAAGCTTTTGGAACAAGACTGGAATGCTCTTGTTCTTCTGGTCCAGACGGAGGTGTGCTAGGGTCCCACATGGTGTGTGTGCTGGTGAAGGTACGAATCCTGATGTCTTCATATGCCATACTTCATGTGTGTGCACTAATATTCACTCTCCCTTTAAAAACAACTTTATACCCTTAAAAAATACTCAACTAGGCTGGATGCAGTGGCTCACACCTATAATCCTAGCACTCTGGGAGGCCGAGGCAGGTGGATTGCCTGAGCTCACAGGTTCAAGACCAGCCTGAGCAAGAATAAGACCCCATCTCTAAAAATAGCCGGATGTTGTGGCATCTGTAGTCCCAGCTACTTGGGAGGCTGAGACAAGAGAATCGCTTGAGCACAAGAGTTGGAGGTCGCTGTGAGCTATGACGCCATAGCACTCTACCAAGGGTGACAAAGTGAGACTCTGTCTCAAAAAAATAAAAAAAATAAAAACAAAAATCAAAACTCAACTAGTATGACTATCTCTGAGTATTTGTGCTATAGATTTTTTTCCTTTTGTGTGTGTGTGTGTGTATGTTTTAGTGAGTACTTATTTTCTTTATCATGAAAAATAAAAACAGATATGTTTATAAAAGTAAGTCAAATAAGTGAGAGGAATCTCTAACTCCTAGAAAGTTAGGTTTGGGTGTGGGAGGTAAAAGCAAGCACAATCTCAGTGGGTGTCTGGTCCACAGGAAGTATTGTTTCTTCCATATTCTGCTTTTCTAGAGCTCCTTTTGAAGATGCAGTTGAGCTGATAAAAGAAACCCAGAAGATGCCATCAGCCATATAGCTGTTCTCTTTCCTTCCAGGTGTTGGTGGTGGATCAGTTAAGTATGAGGATGCTCTCTTCCTGCTGCAAGATGACAGACATCATGACTGAGGGCATAACAAGTGAGCATCGTGTTCTCTCTGTGCCTGCCTGGTGCTCGTGCCTTCTCTCTGGCAGCTCTGCTCTTCCTGTTGATTATTGTCACGTTTGACTTTAGATTCTTCCAGCAACCAGTGTGGTAGGACTGTAAGCTCCTGCGGGAGGCCCAAGGCCATCTCGCTCATCACCGAATCTGTAGCACCTAGCACGGTGCTCACTGCTCATCAAATATCTGGCAAAAGAATGCTGGAAAAAAGGTTAAATTGAGGTGGTGCCCGTAGCTCAGTGGGTAGGGTGCTGGCCACATACACAGAGGCTGGTGGGTTCGAACCTGGGCTGGGCCAGCTAAAACAACAATGGCAACCACAACAAGAACGAAAGCAAAAAAAATAACCGGCCATTGTGGTGGGTGCCTGTAGGCCCAGCTACTTGGGAGGCTTAGGCAAGAGAATCGCTTAAGCCCAAGAGTTTGAGGTTGCTATGAGAGCTGTAATGCCATGGCACTCTACCCATGGCGACAGCTTGAGACTGTCTCAAACACACACACACACACACACACACACACACACACACACACACACAAAGGTTAAATGGAGGGAAAAAAGGCACCCCACACAATAGAACAAAGTTCTGAACAGATACTTTACAAAGGAAGAAATCCAAACAGCCAATAAATATGAAAATTGCCCACTAGTGGTCAGGGAAGTGCAATTCAAACCAGATTAAATACCACTATGGACATACCAGATTAGAGTATTTAAACTCTGATATTGCCAAGTAATGGCAAGGAGGTAGAAAATGGAAATATGACAGAATTTCAATTGGTATAGCAACTTTGAAAAACACATAGCAATGTCCTGTGAGCCAGCAAGTCTGTGGTTAGATGGGTGTCCTAGACAACCTCAGATTTGTGTGCCCAGGGTACATGTGCAAGAATGTTGTTCATAGGAGCCTCAGATGCACAACAACTGAAACATCCATCAAGAAGTAGAATGGTTAAGTAAATTATGGTGTACACAGCAGAGTACTATGCAGCGATGAAAGTAGACAAACTGTGATTGCTCAGAATAGCATGAATGAATCTGAGCAAAAGAGGCAAGATACAACAAAGTACTTACAGTAGGCTTCCCTTTTTATGAAGTGCAAAACTGGGCAGAGCTAAGCTACGTAGTTTTGGAATGCAGAGGTAGATTTTACCTGGGGACACCTTTATATGATGTCTGGCTCATAAACTATTGCTGCTTTTTGTCAAAAGTATTACCATACCATAGTTAAAGGAGGTGAGATGAGGAGGGTTGAGTTTTTCATTAAGCTCAATGAATTTGGTTATTTAAAATGTTCTTAAATTGTGATAATATGTTGTGAATTTTCCTGTTGATTAAATTCTTTGTGAAAAAATATATATGTGAACTTTATTTTTGTACAGTCACAACTTGGATATGATTTCTTCATTTTTGAAAAGTCCTTTTTTTTTTTTTTTTTTTCTTCCAGTTTTTGACCCGGGGCCAGGTTTGAACCCGCCACCTCCTGTATATGGGGCCGGTGCCTTACTCCTTGAGCCACAGGCGCCACCCAAAAAAAGTCATTTTTTAAAACAGTTTTAGGTTCATGACAAAATTGAGAGGAAGGTACCCAGATTTACCATATACCTTCTGCCTCCCCCGTTTTTTCAGCATCCTGAACCAGAATGGTACCTTTGTTGTAACTGATGAACCTACACTGACACATCATTTTCACCCAAAGACGGCAGTTTACGTTAGAGGCCACTGGTGGTGGTGTATATTTTATGGGTTTGGACAAATGTATGATGACCACATATCCATCATTGTAGTCACATACAAAGTAGCCTCATTGTCCTCTTTGTGCTCTGCTTGTTCATTGTTTCCTTCCTTCTAACTCCTGAAAACCATTGATCCTTTTATTGTCTCTATAATTTTACCTTTTCTGATGTCAGTTGGAATCATACAGTATGTAGCCTTTTTAGATTGGCTTCTTTCACTTAGTAATGTGCATTTAAGTTTTCCTTCATGTCTTTTCATGGCTTGGTAGCTCTTTTTTAGTGCTGAATAGTATTCCACTGTCTGGATATAGCCTTTTTTATTTATGTATTCATATACCAAAGGTCATCTTGGTTGCTTCCAAGATGAGCAATTATGAATAAAGATGCTTATAAGCATTGTGTGCCAGTTTTTGTGTGGACATAAGTTTTCAAGTCCTTGGGGTAAATACCAAGGAGTAGAATTGCTAGATCTTATGGTAAGAGTATGTTTAGTTTTGTAAGAAACTGTCAAACTATCTGCTCATTCCCACCAGCAATGAATGAGAGTTCTTTGGTCTATATCCTCACCAACATTTGGTGTTATCAGTGTTCTGAATTTTAGTCATTCTAATAGATGTGTAGTATCTTATTACTGTTTTAATTTGCATTTCTTTGATGACATGTAAGGTGAAACATCTTTTCACATGCTTATTTGTCATCTTTGGTGACTTGTCTTTAAGGGCTTTGGCCCATTTTTTTTTTTTTTTTTTTTTTTAGACAGAGCCTCAAGCTGTCACCCTGGGTAGAGTGCCATGGTATCACAGCTCACAGCAACCTCCAACTCCTGGGCTCGAGTGATTCTCCTGCCTCCACCTCCCAAGTAGCTGGGACTATAGGTGCCTGCCACAATACCCGGCTATTTTTTGGTTGCAGCCATCATTGTTGTTTGGCAGGCCCAGGCTGGATTCGAACCCACCAGCTCAAGTGTATGTGGCTGGCGCCTTAGCCGCTTGAGCTACAGGCACCGAGCCTTTGGCCCATTTTTTAATGGGATCATTTGTTTTCTTATTGTTGAGTCTTAAAGGTTCTTTGTATACTTTGGATAACAGTCATTTTCAGTATGTCTTTTGAAAATATTTTCTCCCAGTCAGTTGCTTGTCTTTTTATTTCCCTGACAATATCTTTCACAGACCAGAAATTTTTAATTTTAATGAAGTCCAATTTATCAATGTTTTCTTTGGTGTCTTATCTAAAAGTGATTGCCAAATAGCTAGCTTTTATACTTTAGATGTTGTATAACTTTTATACTCTAGGAGTTTTATAGTTTTGCATTTTAGATTTAGGTCTGTGATCCTTTTTTTTTGTTTGTTTGTTTATTTGTTTTTTTGCAGTTTTTGGCCGGGGCTGGGTTTGAACCCACCACCTCCAGCATATGGGGCCGGCGCCCTACTGTTGAGCCACAGTCGCCACCCTGTGATCCATTGTTAGTTCATTTTGCCTCATGTAGATGTCCAGTTTTTCAGCCTCATTTATTGAAAAAACTTTTCTCTTTTTGTATTATATGCTTTTAAGTTGCAATAAGGTCAGTTGACTTTAAAATCAGTTGACTATTTTTTGTTTTTTTTTTGAGACAGAGCCTCAAGCTGTTGCCCTGGGTAGAGTGCCATGGCATCACAGCTCACAGCAACCTCCAACTCCTGGGCTCAAGCCATTCTCCTGCCTCTGCCTCCCAAGTAGCTGGGACTACAGGCATCCACCACAACATCCAGCTATTTTTTTGTTACAGTTTGGCTGGGGCTGGGTTTGAACTCACCATCTTCGGTATATGGGGCCAGCGCCCTACCCACTGAGCCACAGGCACTGGCCCCAGTTGACTATTTTTATGTGGGCTAATTTCTGGCCTCTCTATTCTGTTCCATTGATCTATTTGTCTGTTTTTTATTTGATGTAATCACACCTTAGATGTGATTCCTTCACTTTTAAAAACAAATCCAGTTTATTTATCACCAGAAGCATAGTCCTATAAATAGAGTACAGTATACAGTTTTTTCTGGGACTTTTATGTCATTTGATGATTCAAGTTAATTTTAAGACTAGTTTAAGAAATGTCTTAGTCTGGGCACAGTGGTTCATGTCTGCAATCTTAGTACTCCGGGAAGCTGAGGCAGGAGACTCTGTTGAACTCAGGAGTAAGGGACCAGCCTGAGCAAGAGTGAGACCCTGTGTCTACTTAAAAAAAAAAAAAATTTCCTAGGCATTGTGGCAGGTACCTGTAGTCCCAGCTACTCGGGAGGCTGAGGCAGGAGGATTGCTTGAACCCAGAAATTTGAAGTTGCTGTGAGCTAGGCTGAGGTCATGGCACTCTAGCCTGGGGCAAGAATGAGACTCTGTCTCAAAAAAAAAAAAAGAAAGAAAGAAATGTCTTTATGTTTCTTAAAATGTACCCCCAAAAAGCAAAATTAAAAAGTTAACAGTTCTATATTGAAGCAACCAAACATTTTTGGAGGAAGCATTAGTGAGCTATAAATTTAAAAATCTATAACCACTAATGAAGTTGATGGTTGGGAGATTTTGATATTAATTTGAACATTATTCAAGGTAAGGTCTTTATAAGGGTTATAAGGGATACTTCTAAAGTGATGCTTTTATTTACTTAAGTCACCTGCATAGGAAGAATGGCACCTGTATGATTGTACTGTGCCCTCTATGCCAGAAGTCATTGCAACATGGGATAACATATCCAAGGATGAGCAGGTGACTGGTAAGATGATGATTCTCCCCAAAACTGTGAAGTTGCTGACATAACCATAAAAGAAACAAAGCAAATCAAAAGGCCATGGTTTGCTTTAACAAAATACAATGTTTAATCTTTGAACTATTGGGAGAAGCAGTATTTTATAGAGGATATTCTTGTAATGTCTTCATTTGATATGCAGAGGAAAGTGATAAAACTATCCCATTGTTGGTAATAAACCCAATATAGAAACTCTAAAGGAATTGGAAGAGGCAAAGGAACCATTCCTGACAGAATTTGGTAACATTTTCTATTTTCTGTTAGACCAGATCAAGGAATTCACTTAAACTGAAGTGGAGAGTGGAAAGTTTTTGGTGTGATAAGATTTCTGGCTTTCTAACATCTTTGAGCACAGTGAAACAATGGAGTTCACTCCCAAGGAATGTGCTAACCTTAAGGAAGATGCCAATAGTTCTTTTTCGCCACTGTAGATACTTACCTGTGTCAGTCTGGAGGTGGCCTGTCTGTGTTGCCTCTGGCTTTATGATCACCAGCCTGTTTTCTTATTCACTGTGGGTTGTTTTGTTGTCTAGTTGTGGAAGATATCAACAAGCGCAGAGAACCACTTCCCAGCCTGGAGGCCGTATATCTCATCACTCCCTCTGAGAAGGTAAATATTCCACCAGAGAAGAACTTTGGCTAAGGTTAGATGTACTTACTTGGGATCTGTGTGGTGCAAAGTGTCTGACATTTCTAGGTTAAGCACGCATTTAACACGCTGCTCTGTGTAAGCATGCAGTCTGCAGGGGCGGGGGGAGGGGTGTGTGTGCAGGGAGACCTGCAGAGTATTAAGCCTTCAGAAATACAGCAGCTGTGCAGAAAGCCAGAGCCTGCGTTCTGAGGCCCTGGGTCATTCTGACTTTACCCCTTGCACTAACTCTCTAGGGAGGAGATGCACTGAATCTAATTACAATCCATCTCCAGACTTCGGTATTTTATGCTTTCAGATTTATTTAATCACCATCCAGTTAGTGGTCAAATTTACCTGTTTTATAATATCAAATTATCATCCAAGTAAGGTCACCTCCTTGCTTTTGAGTGATAGTTGTCTTGGGTCTTTTAATTTATGTAAATCTTCACACTTTCTTTTTACTTTGAAAACTGGCTTACATACAAGTTTCTGCAGATGCAACTAAGTTGCCAGAACTTCATCAGTGTGAATCTCCTGGCCTATAATCCTAGCACTGTGGGAGGCTGAGATAGGAGGATTACTCATGAGTCCAAGACCAATCTGAGCAAGAACGAGACCAATTTCTACTAAAAATAGAAAAAAATTAGCCAGGTGTGGTGGCAGGCACTTGTAGTCCCAGCTCCTTGGATGGCTGAGACAGGAAGATCACTTAAATCTAGGAGTTTGAGGTTGCTGTGAGCTAGGCTGATACCACAGCACTAACCTAGAAAACAGAGTGAGCCCCTATCTCAATTTTTTTAATTAATTAAATTTATATATGTATCCATATATATAAATCTCCTGAAGGGTTTCTGACCAGTTTACCTTTTTTGTGGTTCTTTTCTTAGACACCTATTAGGGTAGCTCCAAAGAACTAACCCTGTCATTCTGGAATAAGCTAAGAAGGCCTTTGTTCATTTAAGCTCTGACATAATCCTAGTTTTTGAGTCCTCAGAATTCAGTATGGTTGAATATGAGTGTTAGAATCAGACACCAAAAAAATCTCCTGCTATTTTATTTAAGTAGCTTGAAGGCAGCTTGGATTTAACTTAGTTCAAATACAGGTTCCATTTGCTTCTAAAGTTGGCCTCAGGTCCCTCTTTTTTTCCTCTGTCTACAGTCTGTTCACTCTCTCATCAATGACTTTAAGGACCCACCGACTGCTAAATATCGGGCTGCACATGTCTTCTTCACTGACTGTAAGTACAACTGTGATCTGCCCGCTTGCTGGGCAGATCAATATGGAAGAAATGGGTTGTTAACCATGCTTGTCCTGTTTTTCTATTTTCTCTTCAGAAGATAAATTGCATAAGAGACAAAATAAATGCATACAAATACAAACTTGCTCGATCATGCTGTGTCTCCTGATGAAAAGTAGCATACCAAGCACCTCTTCTAGGACTGAAAGGGTTTAATGCTGAGAAGATTCCTCCTGAAGCTTGCCTTGGTGTTTCGTTGTATAGACTTCCAGATATCACTGCCAACTGTAGGGCATTTCCATCAGTATTTTAACTACAAAGATATTCCAATTCAGTGGTCCTTGTATAATATAGAAGCTGTATCACGACCTGGAATTAGCTTTCTTATTTCTTATTTCTTGAATCAAGGAGTTTGAGAATCCTAGTGGAGAAGCAGAGAGAGATAAGTTGACTGGATAGCTAAAGACGGTAAACAGTAATAATTGACCAGCATTCTCTCTAGGATTGACCCCCTATAACACTCACCACTGAGAAAATAGAAAGGGTAGCAAAGAATAATTTTATAGTATTTGAATATGTATAACGAAGAGAACAGGTAGAAGGCATTAATAACACCCACCTAAAGGCTGGGAGCAGTGGCTCATGCCTGTTATCCCAGCACTCTGGGAGATGGAGGTGAAGGCAGGTGGATTGCTTGAGCTCACAAGTTTGAGACCAGCCTGAGCAAAATCGAGACCCCTGTCTCTACTAAAAATAGGAAAACTGAGGCAAGAGGATTGCTTGAGCCCAAGAGTTAGAGGTTGCTGTGAGCTATGACACTACAGCACTCCACCCAGGGTAACAGCTTGAGTCTCTGTCTCAAAAAGTATATATAATAGTAATAATAATAATAATACTGATCCTATAACATGTTTCTGGGAACCTAAAACCATTTGGCCCAAGAGTGTCACTGGGAATCATGGTTCCCCTACCACACTGGGGCTTCTCTCTAGCTGAGCTTCTTAAAGGTTCTCAGAGAAGTGCCTGCATCAACATTTTCCAATGTTTTATTTTTCTTTCTTATTTCATTTATCATTAACATGTTAGATGTGTGGTGTTTGTTTATATTAAAGGCCTTTCCCTTATGCCTTTTAAATTTCTTCTGTTTTTGTCCTTCCTTTCCTTGGTATCAGAAAATAGTTTTAAATAGCTCTATCACTCATTCATGATTGCCATTTGTTTCTGTTATATGTCAAAGGCCATTCAGGTGGTTTTACATTGCTTTTATACTGAAGAGGTATTTGGTGTTCTAGGATGGAATAAATTTCTTTGTTGCCTTTTAAAAATCCTAATAAAGGCCAGATGTGGTGGGTTATGCCTCTAATCCTAGCACTCTGGGAGGCTAAGGCAGGGGAATCACTTAAGGTCAGGAGTTTAAGACCGGTCTGAGCAAGAGCAAGATCCCCATTTCTACCAGAAATAGAAAAAAAACATAGGTGAGTGTGGTGTCATGAGCCTATAGTCCCAGCTACTCATGATGCTGAGGCAGGAGGATCACTTGAGCCCAGGAGTTGGAGGTTGCAGCGAGCTGTGATGATGCCACTGCACCTCATACATAAGGAATCCATTGGATATGTACAGCCTTTCAGTGAACCAGCAAATGGACAGGAAAGCTGACTGCTTTTTGTGATTCTTGCAGCTTGTCCAGATGCCCTGTTTAATGAGCTGGTAAAATCTCGAGCCGCAAAAGTCATCAAAACTCTGACGGAAATCAACATTGCATTTCTCCCATATGAATCCCAGGTGAGGCTGAGTAAGGGTGCATAGAAAGTCTATATCAGGGGTCCTCAAACTACAGCCTGTGGGCCATATGTGGCCTGCCGAGGACATTTATCCTGCCCGCCGTGTTTTTGCCACCGCTGCCTGTCCTGCTTAGCAGCATACTGTTCCTGGGCCCGCAGTGCGCATGTGTGGAATGTGCACCGCACTCTCCTTCTGTCTCTCAACTCCTCCTCTCAGTCTCGGGACTAACTGATGCACACTTGCATCACTTGTTACGACTAGCAGTGACAAATATGGAACCGGACATTGACCATCTCATTAGCCAAAAGCAGGCCTATAGTTCCCATTGAAATACTAATAAGTTTGTTGATTTAACTTTATTTGTTCTTCATTTTAAATATTGTATTTATTCCTGTTTTGTTTTTTTACATCAAAATAAGATATGTGCAGTGTGCATAGGAATTTGTTCATACTTTTGTTTTTTTTTTTAAACTATAGTCCGGCCCTCCAATGGTTTGAGGGACAGTGAACTGGCCCCCTGTTTAAAAAGTTTGAGGACCCCTGGACTATATCTTAGTCATTCTACCAGGAGCCCTGAGAGTGTGGGGCACGGTGTAATAAAGAGAGTAGTGGAGGGAAGGTATCATATTCCTATTTGCCAAATGAGGTGTTGTAAGTGGATGTTTATTTCATGGAAACAGCATTCTGTAGGGTCTGCTCTCTGCCTTCATCTTACTCTCTAGTAATTTCTGATTCTCATCAGCCATTGTGTCTTCCTTTGTGTGTATTTCATCCTTGCTCTCTGGGTGTTCACTCCTATCAGCTGATTCCTTGAAGAATCAGAAAGTAGCCAATCTAAAAAAAGAATGGAAGGAGAGTGAGGAAGGGCTCAGAAGCATCCCATCTGTTGCAAAGGAGACTGTTTTTATGTGGAGATAACCTCAGCTTGTCATGTGCTGAAAGAACAGATGGTGGCCTTCGTCATAGCCATTAACACTTCAAGTGCCAAATGCCAGGGCAGCAAATCTCTACCCTTAGTACAAAAACCAAGTTGTTAAGGTGAAGTTGATTGTGAGAGAATATACAAAATTAATCTTAGTATTTTAAAAAGATAGGTTAAATACCTTTTCCTAGCAAACAAAGAAACAAAATATCAGGACTTACTTGCATTTTGTGGAGCTAAAAGATTATTGTGGTATGTTAAATCTTTATAGAGCAGTCTCCAGACACCAGACAGTGACCTATTCTTAGAAAAGGAGGGATGGTAAAGGTACCATGTGAGCATTTAAAGACGGTCTCTTTCCCTTCTCACTGAGCCTAAAGGCTGTTTCCTTCTTGAGGGCAGAATTTTTATCCCTGAGTGTTCCATCCCCACTTGGATTGAACAAAATCAAACTTTATTATTCAACCATATTATATTTCAGAAATTTTAAGGAAGTCATACACTCATTTTTATTTTTATTTTATTTGCAGTTTTTTTGTTTTTTTTTTTGGCCAGGACTGGGTTTGAACCCACCACCTCCAGCATATGGGGCTGGCGCCCTAACCCTTTGAGCCACAGGCGCTGCCCCTCTTTTTTAAATATCAGTTTGGGGTTTTTTTTTGTTTTTTTGTTTTTTTTTTTTGAGACAGAGCCTCAAGCTGTTGCCCTGGGTAGAGTTCTATGGCATCACAGCTCACAGCAACCTCCAACTCCTGGGCTCAAGCGATTCTCCTGCCTCCGCCTCCCAAGTAGCTGGGACTACAGGTGCCTGCCACAATGCCCGGCTATTTTTTGGTTGCAGCCGTCATTGCTGTTTGGTGGGCCCAGGCTGGACTCGAACCCGGCAGCTCAGATGTATGTGGCTGGCACCTTAGCTGCTTCAGCCACAGGCGCCAAGCCTAACTAAACCTAAACCTTTATCTTCTAAATTTTTTAGAAGATAAAGTTCTCTACATAAATGAGAACTTGAAAGAATACTGATTGCTCATATAATCAGTTATTTAAGAGGGAATTTTAAACTTCCAAACTCTCCCCCTGCCAAAAAAAGTAAAGACAAATACTTAGGGGCAGCACTTGTGCTCAATGGGTAGGGTGCTGACCCCACGTGCCGAGGGTGGCGGGTTTGAATCCAGCCCCAGCCAAACTGTAACAAAAAAATAGCTAGATGTGGGCGGTGCCTGTGGCTCAAAGGAGTAGGGCTCTGGCCCCATGTGCTGGAGGTGGCGGGTGCTTGTGGTCTCAGCTATTCGGGAGGCTGAGGCAAGAGAATCGCCTAAACCCAGGAGTTGGAGGTTGCTGCGAGCTGTGACACCACGGCACTCTACCAAAGGTGATAAAGTAAGACTCTGTCTCTAAAAAAAAAAAAAAAAAAGAACACACTACTGAGGAGTATATTATTAAATCTATAAAAAGCTTCTTTGTTTGCTTTCTGTCATAGCACAGACTCTAGCTTGCCTCTTATTTATTAAAAACTAAGCTTACAATGGCCTGTGGAGTCTTACACTAATCTCTCCTGCTCTGCTCCTGGCCTTGTCACTGTTCACCAGACACCCTAGGCACACACTGGCCTGAGGTCCCTGGTACTGCCGGTTTCCTCCACATGGAAGTCTCCTGCTTACGATAAACACCTTACCTCCCTCAAGCCCTTGCTCAGATGTAACCCTCACAGTGAATCCTAGTGTCTTCTCTATCCAGCCTCGTGGGCATTCCTGCCCTGCTCTGTTCCTTTCTCATACACTTACCCTGTTTTCAATACCACACAATTCGCTTTTCATTATGTTTCTTATCTGCCTTCTATGGGATAGCAGACCCCTTGGGAATAGGGATGCTTTTGTCACTTGTAGTTCTCAAGTGTTTAGCACATTGCCTGGCATGTTGCAGGCCCCCAGCACATATTTGTAGAATAAACAGGGACATGTTCTGCAGACTCACTACCAGGGCTGGAGAATACTCTACCAGTTCACCATATATATTTTCTTCTCCTCCTCAGGTGTATTCCTTAGACTCTGCAGATTCTTTCCAAAGTTTCTACAGTCCCCACAAGGCTCAGATGAAGAACCCCATATTGGAGCGTCTAGCAGAGCAGATTGCAACTCTGTGTGCCACCCTGAAGGAGTACCCTGCAGTGCGGTACCGGGGGTAAGGCAGCGTACTGGTCTGCCTCAAGAGGCATCCCATGTGTGCCCAAGTGAGGAACTGGCCCGGACGCTTATGGCCTTAAGGTTCCCCCAGCAGCTATGTTAAAAGGGTCAAGGCTGGGCACAGGGCTTATGCCTGTAAGCCTAGCACTCTGGGTGGCCAAGGAGGGTGAATTGCTTGAGCTCAGGAGTTTGAGACCAGTCTGAGCAAGAGTGAGACCCTGTCTCTACTAAAAAAAAAAAAAAAAAAAAGGAAAAATTAGCCCAGTGTTGTGGTGAGTACCTGTAGTCACCTGTATTCGGGAGGTTAAGGCAAGAGGATCACTTGAGCCCAGGAGTTTGAGGTTGCTATTAGCTGGGCTGATGCCATGGCACACTACCCCAGGGGTACAGAGTGATACACTGTCTCAAAAAGAACAAAATGGGAAGGGGTCAAGATTTGGGAGTCCCTCACTTAAAATTATTCTTTCAGTGGTTTTGTTAATCTTTTAAATTCTATAGTGAAATATAACAATCATACAGAAAACAGCATAAATATATATACATTCAGTTATTAACTGACTGAAAGTTGAACCCCTATGTAACTACAATAAGGTTTTATACAGTTTTTAATCTCTTCCTAGTCTTTATTTATTTATTTATTTTTTTTGAGACAGAGTTTCACTATGTCACCCTGGGTAGAGTGCTGTGGCATCACAGCTCACAGCAACCTCAAACTCTTGGGCTTAAGTGATTCTCTTGCCTCAACCTCCCAAGTAGCTGGGACTACAGGTGCCCTCCACAATGCCCGGCTGTTTTTTTGTTGCAGTTGTCATTGTTGTTTAGCAGGCCTGGACCGGGTTCTGAACCCTCCTGCTTCCGTGTGTGTGCCTGGCATCCTAGCCGCTGAGCTGTGGGTACCAAGCCTCTTCCTACTCTTTAAAAGCAAATATCTTTCCAAAAGATATTTCTGAGTAAGATATAATATAAAGAGAATAATTCTCTGAAAGACATATTCCTAAGATTTCATGAAGCCATTCACTCCTCGCTTGCTGAGTGCTGGGGGTCTTGAAGCTGAAGACACAGCCCCTGGGCTGAGAGGGTTGGTAAGAAAGGCATCCCATTATCTGTGCCCGGGAGAGGTACACCTGTGACCTCAACTCTATAGGACAGGACAGGCCAAGTGCCTTGGGGTACCCAAAGCAGGGAGAGGGCCCTTCAGTTGAGTATGAGTAAAAGCTTCAGACTAGAGGTGATGATAGACCACTGGAGAAGAGAGGGGATGGCATTTTGTGTGCACATTTGGTTCTTGCCCGTTGGTATGGGTAGTTCAGCATAGTATCTATGTAGAGCAGTAAAACAAGATGAGATTTGAGAGGCCTCGAATGCCAGATTTGGGATTATGTCCTTCATTGGAGATCCCTGTGACACCTCTGGGATTGGGACAGAGCAGTGACCACAGTGCTCTGGGTGTGTGAACAGGAGTCAGGGCAAGGAGGAGGCTAAGCAGAAGGCCACTGCAGCGAGTGAAGGGCCCAGACATAGAGTGACAGGTGAGGATGGGATCCTTGAGAGTGCAATGGTAGACTCTGCCCAACTTGGGAACTGCAGACAGGTTAGGGATAAGGCAGAAAGGCTTAAGCTGCCATAGCTTTGAGCCAAGATGATGAGGAGCATGGTGGTACCAGGCCTAGCCCATTGCTTCATTGCCTGTGGGGACTCATGACAAAAGCCTGGTGGCACTTAAGACATAGGGCCCTGGCAGATATCCTGACACAGGGTGGGAGCCCAGCTGGGTGCAGGCTGGCCAGGTAGTGAGCAACACTCACCCATCCCATCAAGTCAAGTAGGGCCCAGGGAGCACCACAGACTCACCATGGGAAAGGTTTAAAGGTTCTCACTCAGCTGGTCACAGCCTGTAATCCCAGCACTCTGGGAGACTGAGGTGGGTAGATTGCCTGAGCTCAGGAGCTCGAGACCAGCGTGAGCCAGAGCAAGACCCCATTTCTAAAAATAGTTGGGTGTTGTGGCAAGCACCTGTAGTCCCAGGTACTTGGGAGGCTGAGGCAAGAGAATCACTTGAGCTCAAGAGTTTGAGGTTGCTGTGAGCTGCGATGCCACAGCACTCTACTGAGGGTGACAAAGTGAGACTCTGTCTCCAAAAATAAATAAATAAAAATAAAAGTATTCTCAAAGGTTCTTACTCATATCGTTCTGGCTATGCCAGCTAGAATGTCACTTGCTAACAAAACAAGACCCAAGGAAATGTGAATTGAAGGGAGTGAGAGTCATGTGGGTCAGGCTCAGAGCCCTTGTTATGGGAGATGGGTGAACAGTCAGGGCCTCTGCTGAAGGGTGGTGGCTTATTGGGAAGACTCCTTCTGTTTCTATTTAGATGACTGAACTGAGTGGGGGTTTTTGGGGGTTTTTTTGTTTTTTTTTTTGAGACAGAGTCTCACTATGTCGCCCTTGGTAGAGTGCTGTGGTATCACAGCTCACAGCAACCTCAAAATCTTAGGCTTAAGTGATTCTCTTGCCTCAGCCTCCCACGTAGCTGGGATTACAAGTGCCCACCACAATGCCTGGCTATTTTTTTGTTGTAGTTGTCATTGTTGTTTGGCAGGCCCTGGCTGGGTTCAAACATGCCAGCTCCAGTATACATGGCCGGTGCCCTAGGTGCTGAGCTATATGTGCCGAGCCATAAGCTGAGTATTTTATTTTGCTTTTCCTTTTTAATTATACAAGTGATATATGAATGTATTCTCATTGCAACATGCCCACATCTTCCCTGCACTCCCTGCACTTCCCTCCCTGAACTGTCCTACTTCCCTTGGGGTGTGGAGGGGCAGTGGGTACCACTGTTTGGTACATGGGTGGCTCACACTGTGTCATTCCTCCTTTGTCAGGGAATACAAGGACAATGCCTTGCTGGCTCAGCTAATTCAGGACAAGCTTGACGCCTATAAGGCTGATGACCCAACAATGGGGGAGGTAAGTTTGGCTTGGATCACATGGTTCTCTTACCAAGGGACACAGCATTTGTGTGATAGTCCCAAGGATAGCTCAGTTCAGTTGCTCACAGAGCAAATGTGAGTGTGGCTGTTCCTGGAGACTGGCTCCAGCGAAATGCCAAAGCCCCTAGGAAAGGGTGAGCCGGACATATTCAGGCTAGGGACCAGCCTGTTTCTGTTCCCAGTTTCAGCTCTAATTATCCCACAACCTAGGAAACCCCCAGGAGTATAATAGCAAAACCAGAAAATTGACATTGGTACAATCTCAAACCCCATTCAAATTTTACTAGTTTTTCCATGTACTTGGTGTGGGTACAGTTCTGGGCAGTTTTACCACTTCTATAGATGAATGTAACCACCACTGCAATCAAGATCCAGAGCTGTTCCATCACTACCTGGGTTTTAAAACTGAAAGTCCTGGGTCCTGAGAACCCCTTCAGCCCCTGGCACTCTCAGTGGTTGGTCATCCCATTTGTAGTTGAACCTGGGCAGCTTTCCCCAGAGCTGGCCTGGAGTGAGCCACTGGTTCTGGTCAGGGTGCTACGTGGCTGCCCTGGGCATAGCATGGCTCCAGGTCCTGGTGCGCATTGGGTGCTGGGGGGGCAGGGAGGAGGCGTCATGGGGAGGGGCCCGCTCCAGGCAGCCCAGGGTGAGAGTGTGTGGTGAATGCCGTGGACTCGTTTCCTGAAGCAAAGGGGACTTTGCTCCTAGCACAGTTTCACTTCAGCTCCTAGCACAGTTTCAGATCTGCTTCAGAGTGCTCTCATCGTGAAACAGAAACATCAGTCTCATGTGGTATTTACTAGTGTTTTTATAGTTTGATAGGAGAAGTTGGAGTTGTGGGAGTAGCTGGTGAGGCATCTGCCTGTTTCCCCACAGGGCCCAGACAAGGCACGCTCTCAGCTCCTGATCTTGGACCGAGGCTTTGACCCCAGCTCTCCTGTGCTTCATGAGTTGACTTTTCAGGCTATGAGTTATGATTTGCTGCCTATTGAAAATGATGTATACAAGTAAGTATAATGTCACAGACACCAGAGGGACTGCAGCTTTGCGAATGAACCAGAACACCTCTGGGTTAAGAAAAAGGACACTTTTGGCTCAGGACCTGTGGCTCAAGTAGCTAAGGTGCCAGCCACATACACCTGAGCTGGCGGGTTCGAATCCAGCCTGGGCCCACCAAACAGCAATGACGGCTGCAACCAAAAAATAGCTGGGCATTGTGGCAGGCACCTGTAGTCCCAGCTACTTGGGAGGCGGAGGCAGGAGAATCGCTTGAGCCCAGGAGTTGGAGGTTGCTGTGATCTATGATGCCACGGCACTCTACCCAGGGCAATAGCTTGAGGCTCTGTCTCAAAAAAAAAAAAAAAAAACGAAAGAAAAAGGACACTTTTAATCCTAGGAAAAGTGGGTGGATTGATACATTCTTGCAAATAAGCCTGTGAACTTTTCTGTGTGTTCCCCAAATCCACATGGCATTTCCAGGTGGGAACACATGTCCCCTTTAGGGAGGACAAGAACTTTAGATCTTTAGCTCCCAATTCACAGTCACCTCAGTCATAGCCTGCTTGGATATGTTACTAGAGTATGTTGATATTTGTATGTGTGTATATCTTATTCAGAGTTGACAATTATAGATCATGAAATATGATGGGCTGGGTGAGGAGGCTTGTACTTGTAATGTGAGCATTTGGGAGGCAGAGGTAGGGGGATCCCTTTGTTGCAGGAAGACGAGGCCCAATGGAGAAAGAGCACCCAAACACCATGTTTATAAGAGGAAGGGCTTTATACACCAGCCAGAGGAGCTGATGGCATAGAAGAATTCTAAATGGCCGTACTCCCCAACTGTCTTGGTCTTTCCCTTTTTTATCTCCATTCAAAAAGTTCCAACGCATAGGTACCTTTTTCATTGGTCAGTTTAAATCAAGCAGGAGATGCTATTCCAGTCCCCACAGAACTACAGGATTTCACAGAAGTGGAAATTTCCAAGTTCTAGGAAGTTAAGTCTACAAATTCCCAAGAGCTGAGTCACCATGGAGAGGACCCTGCATGTGTATCCTTGTGGTCTCCTTGAGAAGACCTGTTCTCCTAGGCCTCACCCTTCTTGGGTATCCTATCTCACCTTGAGGCCAGGAGTTTTGACCAGCCTGAGCAACATAGAAAGACCCCCATCTCTACAAAAAGTAAAAAGATTAGCCTGATGTCATGGTGCATGCCTGTATTCCTGGTTACTAGGGAGCCTGAGGCAGGAGGATCGCTTGAGCTCAGTAAGCTATGATCACACCACTGTACTCCAGCCTGGGTGACAGAGCAGTACCCTGTCTCTAAAATAAAAGAAATGATAAAATATACCAACAAGAGAGTTTCTTTGCAGAGCGGCTATTTGCTTCATTATTTAAAACAAAACAAAACAAAACAAAAAACACATTTTTTCTTAGTAACAATCATCGGAGACTCAGTTTCTAAAAACCAGTTTTTCTTTTTGTGAAACCAGACATTGTATGAGTATAGACATTGTTTTCATGTTATTTATTTTATAATAATGATCATAAAGATAGTGATTTCAAAATGAAGATTCTAAAAACATAAGTGAATCTCAGCTATTCTCCCTTCTGGTACCTGTGATTCTTGCTTCCTCCAGCTGTTATGATTTCTCACTTAACAGTGTGCTGATTAGCTGTTCTCATGTAACAGCTCTTTAGGTACCACATACCTAAGTCTGGCATCCCAGTCCTTTCCCAGAGAGGGGCAATAGGATCTTTACCCTTCCTCAGTAATTGCAAAGCCACACATAACCTGACTCCTTGCTCTATACCAAGTGGCTCAGGCGGAGCTTTTATCAGCCAAACCTGAAGATTTTAAGACAGAATTTCAGGTTGGTTGCCTTTGATTACAGCTGTGAGTGTCTTCTGCCCAGGGAATTGCAGCCCACGTCAGTGCTGACACAGCAGACCTGAGTGACACTTCACATGGTCAGGGGCTTGCTGTGAAGCGTTCGTGTGAACGTCTGAGAGCTGAAGACTGTGAGCTGAGGGTTGTGACCTGCTGTCCTTGTTAAGGGGTCCTGTGGATGTTGTGGGGACAGCACCCTTCACCTTACTCCTGTTTCCTCTCCAGGTACGAGACAAGCGGCATTGGAGAGGCACGGGTGAAGGAGGTGCTTCTGGACGAGGATGACGATCTGTGGATGGCGCTGCGTCACAAGCACATTGCGGAGGTGTCCCAGTAAGAGCATTTTCCTCACCCTTCTCAGTTGTTGATAATGAGTGTACTCTGGGTGACTTGGGGAAACTCATCAGTGGGTGAATCGTTTCCTTGACGGTGTCACTGGCGTGCTGACTGACAGTGATAAAACCCTTCTGTTCTCTAAGCTTGAGCTACTCCAGCTTCATGAAATAGGGAAATTCATCTTGTGTTAAGACTATGTTTAGGAGTCTTAGAAAGCGTTTTTCACCCTCACAGCTGGTTTATTCCATTGAAAGGTCCAGACATCACTGCACACAACCGGGCTTTGGTTGGTACAGCTGATATACAGCCTTTCCTGTTCTTACCTGCAGTTTCTGAGCAAGAGCTGATGTCTATATGCTGAATCCTACCTTGCCCTGAAAATGTTTCAAATATTTAACCATTATTATAAAACCTTTAAACTGTACATAACAATTCTGCTTTTTCAGAAAGATGTGTTAATGCTGTTGTTAGTATTAACCTATGTTAATAACTTAGTACAATAAAGCATATATTAATTCCCCAAGTATGTTTAATTACTAGAAACCATACATGGGAAATTAATATATGCTTTATTGTACTAAGTTGGTGATATACTCAGGAAATTCATAAGGAAGAGTGAGAAAATAACACAGCTTTAGTTCTGTTATTTAGAGATGTGGTCTTGAAACTCTTTTGACTACTCAACATTAAAAAATAACTCACAGCCCAGCAAACACAAGCAGTGTAACCTGGCTCATTGTACCCTCAATGATTCCCCAACAATAAAAAGAAATAATAATAACTGACAGGCTAGGCATAGTGGTTCATGCCTGTAATCCTAGCACTCTGGGAGGCCGAGGTGGGAGGATCCTTTGAATTTAGGAGTCTGAGAATAGCCTGAGCAAGAGCGAGACACAGTCCCTACTAAAAATAGAAAAATTTAGCCAGGCATGGTGGCAGCTGCCTGTGGTCCCAGCTACTCCAGAGGCTGAGGCAGGAGGATTGCTTGAACCCAGGAGTTTGAGGTTGCTGTGAGCTATGATGCCACAGCACTTTACCCAGGGTGATACAGTGAGACTCAGTCTCAAATAAACAAGTAAATTAAATAACCCATGTTTCTAGTAATTAAACATGCTTGGGAATTAATATATACTTTATTATACTTAGTTATATACTTACAACATATATGTGTATATTTTTTAGACATCAATTATGTATGTTGAAACAAATTTGAAAAAAATGAGATAAAATAAATAGGTATTCTAATATATTTTTTTCCCTCTCGAATCATCTGCTGGTACACCGTACTCTGGAGATCACTGGTTTAGAATATTAATTACAAAATTGATGTATCTGTCTTCTCTGAGAAAATCACTTCAAATGCATACCTACTGGCAAGAAAAGTCGTCACACAGTCCTAAAGGAAGAATATTATATGGCTCACGTAGCATCTGTAGCAAAGCTTTTGGTGTTGCTATTGAACTTAGCCTCCTTTCATTTTCCAGGGAAGTCACCCGTTCTCTGAAAGATTTTTCTTCTAGCAAGAGAATGAATACTGGAGACAAGGTAAACCCATGTCAATGCTCAGATGCACTTTCTCTCTGAGAGTAGAAAGAAACCTCCTAGGCATAGTATAGGACTAGTGAGTTAGGTCAGATTCCCTCTCCACTGACTATCATTTTGTCTTATTTTTTACATTGAAAACTCAGATCTGGAGTCCTAACAAAGAGAGCTGCTTTTGTTACTCTGAGGATTAGTGTTTACTATAGGGAATCATGTTTCATTTTCAGCCAAAAGAACTGTAAGACTTTCTTTTAGCTTGTGGTGGAATTAGAATTTATAACCTACATTACCCGGGCTGCTCCTTGTCAACTGTTAATTAGAGGTAGCGTATTCATCTTAATTCAGGGAGGTGGACTTACCAAAATGCAGCTCTGGTTGCATTACTCCTGTGCTTAAAACCATTTAGTCACTCTGGTTCCCCTTAGAGTAACCCTTCTCCCCCACTCTCACTCACGCAGACACACACACTCTCTCGCATAGGACTTCCAAGGTCCAGGTCATGGGCCCCTCAAGCACCTCTCTGGTCTCACCTCTGTCTTCCCCCTTGCCTACCTTCATTTTTCCAGCTGGTTAGAGTTCTCTTGCCTCAGTCCTTGCCAGGTTCTTTGGCTTAGGCATTGAAACCCTCCTCTCTCATCCCCCGCCAACTAGTCAAGTGCCTCTGCCTTGTGCATGCGCACCATCTGGAGAACCCCTCCATCTCTATTGTGGCGCCTTGTTTGGCTCCTCTGCTATATGTTAAGCTCTGTGAAACAGAAATTCTTTTTTTTTTCTTTTTTGTCCTTGCATCTCTAGCACCTAATAGTTCCTGGCATGTAGTAATAATTCAATTAATTTTTGTTGGGTAAATGAATGGGATTAGATGAGTCACACAGAAAGTAAGACTGTGGACCCATTTCATCTATCACAGTGCAGATTCCATCCTCTGTAACCCTCTGCCTGTGTTCCCGCCAGCAGAAAGGATATGCAGACCCAATGCCAAGACTGCTTGCTCTGAGGGTGCAGGAAGGCAGTGCATAGAAGAAAAATATTTTTTTCTCTTAGCAAGAATTATGCTCTCAACAACTTTCTAGTCCAGTAAGAATAGAATAAAACATACTCACTAGACTTCAGAGGTCAGTTCCCAACCTTTGAGACATTCATGGTATTTGGGTCAAAATTTTTTTGAGCTAGAGGCTTAGAAATCTAAACATGCACAATCTTTTCACAGATTCATTTCGAGAGTTACGGAAAATGCATTTGGGAATTTTAGTGTGGGTGGCTGTCCCATCCTGCAGCACAAGCCTTATGAAGCCTTATTAGATGAGGGCCTCTGGAGTGATACCACCACACCATGTGCCTTTGTTTCCCATACAGACCACCATGCGAGACCTGTCCCAGATGCTGAAGAAGATGCCCCAGTACCAGAAAGAGCTCAGCAAGGTATGGTGATCCCAGTCACCTATTGTATCTGAACCGTGAGTGTAAACAGCTGCAGAAAAGCTCAAAGCCCTGCTTCTTTTTGTTGAAATCCATGGAATTTTAGTCATCCTCAATTTTTATTAGAAAAGAAGTGACAGGCTCAGATAAGCAGCTTATGTCTTGTTACTTGGTTTTTTCCTCGTCATCTTTCTTTTTCTTTATCCTTCCTATTCCCCTGTTTTGGCGGGAGGCTTCTGTTCCTTGCCCCATGAGCCCCTCCATGGGGCTGCCTGAGTGTCCTCAAAACATGGCTGTTGGCTTTCCTCAGAGACGATGATGAGAGCCAGGGGGCACAGGCAGGAGCCACGGTGCCTTGCATGTCCTCATCTCAAACATCACACAGCATTCCTTCCTCCACACTGTTAGAAGCAAGTTGCTAAATCCAGTCCACACTCAAATTGAGGGAAATTAAACCCTACCTCCTGGAAGGAAGAGTACAAATAATTTATAGACCATGGTAAACCCATCATACCACCCTCCCTTCACACAGGATTTCTTCTTCCTCTTAACTCTTTTAGAAGGTGGTTCTCCTTTGCTTCTGACATGTAGCATTTTCTACTTTGTGATGGTTATGTACATGCAATGTTTGTTTGTTTTTGAGGCAAAGTCTAACTGTGTTGCCGTGGTTAGAGTGCCATGGTATCATAGCTCGCAGCAACCTCAAACTCCTGGATTTGAGTGATCTTCTTGCCTTAGTCTCCCAAGTAGCTGGAACTACAGGCACTTGCCACCACTCCTGGCTAGTTTTTCTATTTTTAGTAGAGACAGGTTCTTTACTCTTGCACAGGCTGGTCTCCAACTCCTGAGCTCAAGGGATCCACCCACCTCCGTTTCCCAAAGTGTTAGGATTACAGGTGTGAGCCACCATGTCTGGTCCCTAGCAATGTTTTGTACACAATAGGTGCTTGGTAGATCTTGCACGAATCCATGATTCATTTCTGAATCACAAACTCCCTTGTGCTTTTTTCTAGTACTCCACCCACCTGCACCTTGCTGAGGATTGTATGAAGCATTACCAAGGCACCGTAGACAAGCTCTGCCGCGTGGAGCAGGTAGGGCATTTTCCTTCTCCTTCTTGCTATGGGGATCCTTCAGCCACACCCATTTACCCAGTTGGATTTTAACCTCTGACCTTGAACGTCCTGCAGAATCATAGGGAATAGAGATGGGAAGATCTACTAAATCAACCCTCTAGAGCCAGCACGGTTCCACCCTCAATGGTAGGGACTAGATTGGTCTGGAATGCTGTGCCATTTGGATTTTGCATGCCTGATTCTTTCGAAAGGCTCTGTTTTCCCTGGCATGGCTGAAAAAAGATGTATGGGGTTCTGAGCCCTAAGTTGACGGGGCTAGCTGAACTTTATACAGTGAGTATATTTTCTTCTTCCTGTGGCTATACCAGCTTTGGAGCCTTAGAGGCTGAGCACTGGTAGTACAATGGGAGGTCAGGAATTCCCCCAAAGCATCAGTGATCACAATTAAGAGTGTGAATTGAGAGTTTGGGCTTTGAGTTATGTCTCTGTCACTGATTATTTGATATGCCTGTTTTTCTGTGTTTTATTTTCTTTCGTTTTGAAATGCTGGCATTGTTTAGGGGTGTCACATGGAGTCACTAGTCCTGGCTATCCTTTCTTCAAGTATAATAACATCTCTAAACTATGGAAAGAGAGGACATTAAAATATTCTGCAGCCTCAGCTAAAAGTCTCATTTCATGGAAAAAACCAACTCAGGTTCTCAGATGCTAAAATTTAAATCCCTGGATTGAGGCCAGCATGGTGATTCATACCTGTAGTCCTAGTACTGTGGGAGGTCAAGGCAGAGGGAATCCCTTGAGCTCAGGATTTTAAGACCAGCCTGAGCAGGACCAAGACCCTGTTGCCACTAAAAATAGAAAAATGAGTTGGGCATTGTGGTGGGCACCTATAGTCCCAGCTACTCAGGAGGCTCAGGTAGGAGGATCACTTGAGGCCAGGAGTTTGAGGTTGCTGTGAGCTAGGTTGACACCATGGCACCAAAAAAAAAAAAAAAAAAAAAGAAAGAAAAGGAAATGTTCTGGTTTAATATGATAGTCTCAACTTAGGTTTGTAAGCTCTGTTCAGTATCACTGAGTGTTTTTTAAGGGGAAGTAACTCTGATAAAATTCATCAATTTCACAGGCAATTTTAGCAAACACAAGGTGTTCTCTCCAAGAGAACTTGATGCTCCAAAAATAAATTATACCTATGCTGGGCCCAGAGGCTCACCCTGTAATCCTAGCACTCTGGGAGGCCAAGACAGGCAGATTGCTTGAGTTCAGGAGTTCAAGACCAGCCGGAGCAAGAGTGAGACCCCATCTCTACTTAAAATAGAAAAACTGAGGTAAGAGGATCTCTTGAGCCCAAGAGTTTGAGGTTGCTGTGAGCTATGATGCCATGGTACTCTACCGAGGGCTACAGAGTAAGACTTTATCTCACACACACACACACACACACACACACATACACAAAAAAGTTATACCTAGATCAGAAAGATGTATTTTGGGATTAGTGTTTAGATATTTAAAAATTCTGGAAGTGGCCAGGCAAGGTAGCTCATGCCTATAATTTTAGAACTCTGGGAGGCCAAGCTGTGTATATGGCTTGAGCTCACAAGTTTGAGACCAGCCTGAGCAAGTGCATGACCCCGTCTCCAGAAAATAGCCGTGCATTGTGCTGGACACCTGTAGTCCCAACTACTGGGGAGGCTGAGGCAAGAAAATCGCTTAAGTCCAAGAGTTAGAGGTTGCTGTGAGCTGTGACGCCATGGCACTCTATGGAGCGTGACATAGTGAGACTCTATCTCAAAAAAAACAAACAAAAGAACTCTGGGAGGCCAAGATGGGTGGCTTGCCTGAGCTCAGCAGATCAGCCTGAGCAAAGCAAAACCCTGTATCTACTAAAAACAGAAAAATTGAGCAGTCACGATGACTCACACCTGTAATCCTGTCATTCTAAGAGTCCAAGGCAGGTGGGAGCTCAGGAGTTCAGGACCAACCTGAGCAAGAGTGAGACCCTGTCTCTACTAAAAATAGATAAATTAGCTGGGCATCATGGTGGGCATCTGTACTCCCAGCTACTGGGGAGGCTGAGGCAAGAGGATCTCTTGAACCTAGGAGTTTGAGGTGCTATGAGCTAGGCTGATCCTATGGCACTCTACCCAGAGTGACAGAATGAGACTCTGTCTCAAAAATAATAATAATAATTAAAATAAAAACAGAAAAGTTAGCTGGGCATTATGGCGAGTGCCTATAGTCCCAGCTACTCAGGAGTCTGAAACAAGAGGATCGCTTGAGCCTAAGAGTTTGAGGTTGCTGTGAGCTATGACATCACAGTACTCTACCCAGGGTGACAGAGTAGGAAAAAAAAAAATGCCAGAGCTTTCACTGGGGAGGTGGAGTGGGGGAGGGGAGTTGCATCGCTTTACATCCTGATCCCTGAGCAGGGCCTGGTACCTCTAGAGAACCTGAGAACTGGCACAGGTAGACTGCAGTCACTTGCAGGGAACAGCCTACCTTTAAACAAGATGGCAAATCATTATGGTTTTTGATTTGGGCAAATGAAACTCAGTGACTTTCATGTGCTCTCACTGATGCTTTAGGAAATGGCGCTGATCACACTCATGGTCATTGCAGTGCATTCTGAGAATACAAGCACCTGTTTAAGACTTTCCCCAACTAAGCTATCAGTGCCAGACATTTATGGGTCCTGAGATGGGGCCAACAAAGTATGTTTTTCCACAGGACCTGGCCATGGGCACAGATGCTGAGGGAGAGAAGATTAAAGACCCCATGCGAGCCATTGTCCCCATTCTGCTTGATGCCAATGTCAGCACTTATGACAAAATCCGCATCATTCTTCTCTACATCTTTTTAAAGAATGGTAGGAATGTGGGACCTGGAGGAGGGCATAGGCCCTGCCCTTTCTTGGCAAAAACAAGACAGCTAAGAAAGAAAACGAAGTGGAAAAGTCACTTAAAAGATGTAGAAAGAGGAAAGAAGAGAATATCCCAGGGGTCTTTATGTTTCTAGAAATGCACGGTGGTAAATCAGTTGAAACTAGAGGCTGAATATCCCCCAGTAGTGCTAGCGTTAATGTGAATAGATGGTGTGGAACCTAAGGAAGAGGGAAGGCAGGGAGAGAAGGGAGAGCTGTGTGGCTTTGTGGCCAGATTACTCAAGCTGTACCCACCAGGTGGGCATTGCATCAGATTTCTAATCTCTGCTTTAAAGAACTGATGTTTACCCACATCACAGTTGCCTAGTTGTGCAAAAGATGCACAATGGACTCCTCTAGGAGTCCTAGCTCATGATAAGACTCTGGTAATGAGACTCTCCAATTTGGGTGAGGGCAGGGATTGCTGAGAAGGCCTATGCTAAGGTTGAGTCTTGGAAGGGCAATTGCTGATGGCTGTTGCTTAGGGCAGAGTGGCTCAAGTAGATTCAGAATTCTTATTTTATCCTCATCTTACAGTAAAAGTGATAAGGTAGACAGGTGAATTCCACTAGCCCTGAGAAGGAGAAAGGACATACCATCCTGCCCCGAGGGCTTGGCCCTGCTTCCTAGTGTATATGTGCTGATGGGATGTCTTGTACCCCCAGGCATCACCGAGGAAAATCTGAACAAGCTGATCCAGCATGCCCAGATCCCCCCCGAGGACAGTGAGATCATCACCAACATGGCTCACCTTGGCGTGCCCATCGTCACAGACGTAAGAAACCAGCTCTGCCTGCAGGGTGGCAGGAAGGAGGCTAGCAGGTCCTATCTACTTCTGGACTGACAATATATGGTATCTTGTGATACACGCGTATACCTACCTACCACATCAAGAAAGAGCAAACCGAATTAGAGTGTAGAAGTGTAAAGGTGCAAATAAAGTAGATACAAAGTCAGGAGCTAAGACGTGCATACCAGGGGGTCACGCACAGTCAATAAAGCTGAGCTGTTGCACGATGGCTCACTCCTGTAATCCCAGCACTCTGGGAGGCCGAGGTGGGTAGAGTGCCTGAGCTCATGAGTTCAAGACCAAGCTAAGCTGGAGCGAGACCTCATCTCTAAAAAAAGAGCCAGGCGTTGTGGCGGGCGCCTGTAGGCCCAGCTACTTGGGAGCCTGAGGCAAGAGAATCACTTAAGCACAATAGTTTGAGGTTGCTGTGAGCTGTGACACCACAGCACTGTACTGAAGGTGACAAAGTGAGACTCTATCTAAAAAAAAAAAAAAAAATGCTGAGCTATCTCTGAACCAAACCAAAATAGGGTCACCCCAGTTTCCTCCATCATGTTTCAAGGTCAGTCTGGCCTCACTTTTGGACACCTTAGACTCAGCGTCTTCTGTGAGGATGAGAATACAATGTGTGGAGTGGAATGGTGCCGCCACCTCTGAGTCTCCGTGGATGCACAGCTAGTCAGGCCCAGGAATCTGGGGGGCCCGAACCACACGATGTGCTGGAGCTGGGGCGGGGGCCTCTAGCCCTTCCAGAACACTTGTTACGAGCCTCACTTGTAGGCAGGCAGCTCACAGGATAGGACCAGTGAAGTTAGACTTGCTTCTTAGTCTTCCAGACAGAAGCGTTGTGCTTTTGCTGCCAGACTGTAGACCTGTAACCATCAGTGCTTTCTCCCTTGGTGTTTTGGCCCTTGTCCACAAGAGGGATCAAAATGAGAATGGAGATGATGCCTTCAGTCAAGGAATAAGTCATGCTCTAAGTAGTACTTTCCCCTATAGTAGACAGCAAACTATTGTTTTCACTGAGGGTTAACCTCAGTATAGGTAATGTAACCCTCAGTAATAGGCAGTTGCCCATTTAAAAAAAAAAATGGTGCTTAGATATTTCACCCAAGTTTACCATTTCTCATGGCTTGAAACAAGTTTGCTCCAGGTTCCTAAAAATGGCATGTTTTGGGCTATTCCAGGGAAAACCTTCCCCCTTATTACTCTTTGCCAATGCTGACTCTGACAGGCATCCTTGAGAGAACTTTCAGAGGCCAGCAGAGGAATCTCGGGCCCAAGTGGCCCCTGACGCAGTCTAACCGGGTGTGTGTTTGCCCTCAGTCCACACTGCGTCGCCGAAGCAAGCCAGAACGGAAGGAGCGCATCAGTGAGCAGACCTACCAGCTGTCACGGTGGACCCCCATCATTAAGGACATCATGGAGGTAGGTCAGTGAGGGGTGTGTGAGAGAGAGAACCATGGCCTTACAGCTCTTCACCTGATTGCCTGGGTGCTTCCAGCTTTACCTCCTCCAAGGTGGCAGTGACACCCATGGGTTTCTCCCCCTGAGGATATGCATCTGGGTCTCCAGACCTCTTTCAGTTCTCATGATACACCTTGTCCTGAGGGTTTATGAAGAGCCGAGAAACTGAAGAGGCAGGTCCCCAGGTCCATTTGTCTGTTATTATGTCTTTGAGGACTACCTCAAGTTATAGAGACCCCTCTACGGTGCTGCATTCAAAGGGTCAAGCGCTCACAGCATCTAAGAGTCAGATGAGTGACATGCACAAGCTCCACACTCAGATATGCCCTAGCCCCAGCACTCCTGCCCACCAGGCACAGCCCCGCCTGCCCTGCCCCATCGCCCACTGCTCCCTCCCAGAGTTCTCCACAGGCCAGCAGACCAGACCTCTGCTCCTTTGGTCAAAGCAGTCCCTTGCCTGGAATGTTGTCACCATTCCTTTCACCTTCCCAAATCCTGCTCTCCTTCAAAGACCCATTAGGTCTCACCTTTTCTGTGTGCTGCCCCACCTCTCTGGCCACCCAGGACAAAGAGAATTCCTCTGAATCCTGTAGTGTGTGTCATGGACACACGTTACACATACATGTGATGCTCAGTGCACCGGTGGTCTCTTGATACCTTGGTCCTGTCCCCCCCACTGTTGGGTCCTCTGCACAGAGCCCCACATGCAGAGGTGTTGGCTGTAAGGTAGCATAAGGTGTGGGCACCAAGCACTCCTGTGGGGTTGCTCCTTCTCTCCTTGCAGTGGGAGGAGACCCTGCATATGATCCTATGCTGCCAAATCTTTGAGGTGGGACCTGGAGATAATCAGACCAACTTCCACACCTGACAGGCAGACAAAACTGGAGTCCAGAGGTTGAAGGGACTTGTCTGGGATCCTGTAGTTAATTCCTAGCAGCCCAGGTGTTCTGCTGAGTTGTATGTTAAAATACGTATATTTGAAATATATGGAGTGAGTCAGCTTCCTATTTTTAAAACTCACAAACAAAAAGGATAGATGAACCAAGACATCTCGAAACCGATTACATTTCTTTGCTTGGTAGAATAGATGTAGCCAACCCCTCTGTCTCATTTCCTTCTTGGTTGTAGACTCCCCTTTTCTTCCCACTCCTCCCCAGTACCCCAAAGAGACACATGTAGGCTTTATCTGGTAGCTGCTAGGAGGAGCATGGGTCCCTAGGTAGCAGGGGGTCTGAGAAGCTGAAGGGCCAAGCCTCCCTCCTGCATCAGAGACCCTGCGTGTGCCTATTTTCTACAAGGCTGTTGGCAAATATCAGGAATTTTTGGGAAAGAGTGTAACATTTATAATTTCACATAGTCGAGAGAGAAGCAAGAAAAATTAATGCTATTTATTTATTTATTTATGTTTATTTTTTGCATTTTGGCCGGGGCTGTGTTTGAATCCACCACCCTCAGTATATGGGGCCGGCTCCCTACTCACTGAGCCACAGGTGCTGCCCTATTTATTTATTTATTTATTTATTTATTTTTGAGGCAGAGTCTCACTATGTCACCCTCAGTAGAGTGCTGTGGTGTCACAGCTCACAGCAACCTCAAACTCTTGGGCTCAAGGGATACTCTTGCCTCAGCCTCCCAAGTAGTTGGGACTACAGGCACTTGCCATAACACCTGGCTATTTTTTTGTTGCAGTTGCCATTGTTGGTTATGCCCCGGGCTGGGTTCAAACCCACCAACTTCAGTGTTTGTGGCTGGTGCTGTAACCACTGTGCTGTGGGCATTGAGCCAATTAATGCTCTTTAAAAACACTTCTCTTGGGCTGAGTGCCTATAGCTCACCGGCTATCAGAACCTGGGCCTGCCAAACAACAATGACAACTATAACCAAAAAAATAGCTAGGTGCTGTGGCGGGTACCTGTAGTCCCAGCTACTTGGGAGGCTGAGGCAAGAGAATCACTTAAGCCAGGGGTCCTCAAACTTTTTAAACAGGGGGCCAGTTCACCGTCCCTCAGACGGTTGGAGGACCGGACTATAGTTTAAAAAAAAAACTATGAATAAATTCCAATGCACACTGCACATATCTTATTTTGAAGTAAAAAAACAAAATGGGAACAAATACAATATTTAAAATGAAGAACAAGTAAAGTTAAATCAACAGACTTACCAGTATTTCAATGGGAACTATGGGCCTGCTTTTGGCTAATGAGATGGTCAATGTTTGGTTCCATATTCGTCACTGCTAGTCGTGACAAGTGATGCAAGTGTGCATCTGTTAGTCTAGATCTGTTTGGAGATTTCAGATGTTTCATCCTGGAAAAAGTCTGTTTACAGACATAAGTGCTGCCAAAGATGGTTGCCATTTTGAGTGCAGGGTTCCTGAGATTAGGATATGTCTCAGAGGGGAGAGGTGCATAGAAATGAGGAAGGCTGCTTGACTTGAATGCATCTTTCAGAGAGTCACAATTCTGCAGTTCAGCCAGTTCCATTTGGTAAATTGTCTTCACATTTTCCATGTCAATAGAAAATGGGTTACGGAAAAGCTGTATGTCCTGTTCATGGAGATGAAGCTCTTTAAATCTAAATTGGAACTCCTTTTGCAACTTTTCCAGTGAATCCATACATGTTTTATTTGGGAATGCAACCAATGGATTTTCCACTAACAGATTTTGAATTGTGGGGAGAAGGAAGAAAATTTCCTCCTTCACTTGTTTGATGAGGAGGCCTAATTTTACTTCAAATGCTTTCACATGTGATTGCATATCACAGATGAGCTTCCCCTTTCCTTGAAGTTGCACATTGAAATTGTTGAGTAGCTCCATTACATCTATCAGAAAGGCAAGGTGCCATTTCGATTCTGCATCATTGAGCTCTGGTACTTGTTTTTTGAAAGCAGAAAAGCTGTAATCTGTGGAAGTAGGTCATAGAAATGTTTCAGAATTCTCCCTTGCCTCAGTCAATGGACTTCAGTGTGGTATGGAACATCTTCACAGGCAACATTTAGCTCAGACAGAAATTCCTGAAATTGGGCGGTGCCTGTGGCTCAGTGAGTAGGGCACCGGCTCCATATACTCAGGGTGGTGGTTTCAAACCCAGCCCCGGCCAAACTGGAACATAAAATAGCCGGGCATTGTGGCAAGCGCCTACTGTAGTCCTAGCTACTTGGGAGGCTGAGGCAAGAGAATCACCTAAGCCCAGAAGCTGTAGGTTGCTGTGAGCTGTGTGACGCCATAGTACTCTACTGAGGGCGATAAAGTGAGACTCTGTCTCAAAAAAAAAAAAAAAAAAAAAACCAAAAGCATAAGAGGCCATAATGAAAGTAATAAAGGTTGTTTAAAAAAAAAAAAAAGAAAGAAATTCCTGAAATTGTCTGTGGTTTAGTGTATTACCTCTAATGAAGTTAACACAAGATACCACAGTTTTCATAACAGAGTCCCACTTCAGTGATTTACTACACAGCACTTATTGATGGATGAGGCAGTGTATGGCTATTCGATGAGAATGGTTATGTTTGTCCCTCTCTTGGTTAATGCGAGCAATTACTCCTTTCTTAGACCCCACCAAGCTAGGAGCACCATCAGTTGTCACACTGGCTAGTTTTGCCCAGTCCAGCTCCAAACTATTCACAGTTTGGCAAACCTTTTCATAAATATCCTCTTCTGTAGTTGTTCCTTTGATGCTTTGCAGTGCAGCAAGCTCTTCTGTGACTTTGAAATAGTTGTTTGTGCCACAAATAAAAATTAGAAGTTGTGCAGAATCAGCTGTGGCAAAAACACCTGGCAGGCCAGATAAATGTCCTCAGCGGGCCGCATGTGGCCCACGGGCCGTAGTTTGAGGACCCCTACTCTAGAAGGATAGGGACCTCTAAATTGTAAAATAAAGAAACAAATGTTTAAGTACCCTAAATTATACAGAAGAAAGTAAAAGTCTTCGGGAGTGTAACATTCAGAAAGTTCATTCCTGCCAACATTTTGGCATATTGCTCTCCGTTGGTGGAAGGATGTATCTCGGAGGAGAGAAGGGCAAACAAGACTTACAAGAGAAGGAAATAAAGTTAGGATGGATTTGGAAGCGAGAATTCAAGACAGGATGACAAGGACTTCTCTTCCCCTCATAAAATAGAAAGCAAGCTTACTGCAGTCTCATTGTTATTTTCTATGTGATTTTTTTTTCTGTCACTAAATTTTAAGCTTGTAGGGCTGTGCTGTTTTCATCTTTGATCTCTCAAGGACTGTAATAGTGGCTGGTACACAGTAGACACTCAAGACCATATCTGTTGAATAATCAGAGGCGTGTAAGTAACACTAAATACAAAAATACAACAAAGAGCAGGAGGAACTGGAGCTCAGTTGAATTTCTAATGAAAGTGCAAAATCTTGTAAAAGTCCTTGGGGATTAAGGGAGTAGAAAGTGGGTAGGTCCAAGCCTGAGTTTGCAGATGATAGGCAGCAGTGACAATTACCTCGCCACTGTGCTTCCTCAGTCTTCAGCAAGGATGTCGCAGTTGGAAACGGTAAAAGAGTTGCATGCACAAGCAGAGACCCAATAAGAGAATATTTAACTTTTTGAAGGTTTTAGAAAGGTAGAGATGTTGAAGTGTTTAAAGAATCCCAGAAAAGGGGTGGCATCTGTGGCTCAAAGGGGTAGGGTACCTCCCCCATATGCCAGAGGTAGTGGGTTCAAACCCAGCCCCGGCCAAAAACTACAAAAAGTAAAAATAAAAAATAAAAAAAAATCCCAGAAAATAGAAGTGCCAGAATTCTGGATACGTGAAAAACTTGACAATTATATAGGAAAAATGAATTCTAGACATTGTGGTCTAGATACCAAACTTTTCAGCAAAATTTTATAATGCATGAGCCAGACAAAGCCATAGTAGTCATTGCTTGAATGCTACAACTTACCAGCTTTCAGTGAGTTATATAACCTCTCTATGCCTCAGTTTACCTAGCCATAAAGCCGGCATACTCTTCATATTTGTTTTATAAAGATGATGTGAAGATTAAATCCTCTTAAGGCATGCATAAGCTTCTAGCTAGATAGTAGGTTCTCTGTAAGATTGGATATCTCCACTAAGAATTAATTATACTTTACAAAAACTTCTTACATTTTTTTTTTCAAAAAAGTTTTTGGGCTGCTTATTCTAAGGTACTTCCCAGGTGTGTCTGAATGGTGGTAAAGCCATTTTACAAATGTTTTTCTCACAGAGGTAGCAATGGCATCCATTTTGGAGAGATATGTAACTAAGAGAATGTAATAAAAGTAAGAAAATAATTTACTATACTTTCTACCCTTAAAAGCTGTATAGAATGCTAGGAGTTATGGTGAAGAATTTTTGCTTATTATATATTACTTTATAATAATTAGTTTATCCAAAATCATTAACTTTCAAAGTTGAAAGAAATATGACAAATCTTCTAGTCCAAACATTTATATTGTAGCTGAAAAAATGGGGTTATGAGAGGTCAAACGATGTGCCCAAAGGCACACAGCTAGTGTATAGCCTCATCAAGATTTGAACTCACGATTTTTTGTATATGGAGCCATCATTTGATAAGAGGAAAATAAAGATACAGATCATATTTCTCTCTCCCTCTAGGAATTATGTATATGTGGCCATTTGCTCACCATTCAGAATTCAAATTAAGTTGTTGTTAATACCCATTGGCTGATCCTATTGGTGCAGGTATGATGTTACCTGTTTTTATTCCAGGAGCTGCCTGTCCACCTTCCCACCTGGACCCCAGTGGTATTCACTGAGAAGTTTAGGCAATTTTCTTGAAGCTACACAAAAGCTTAAGATTTGGGTCAGATTGGGTGTATTTTTCTGATTAACACAAAGCACAAGCTTTACTGCCTGGGCTGTCTGTGTGCTATAAACTAGTGGTCAGAATTTTTCTTTTAACCGCCTATAGATGATACAAGCCTTCTCTGATTTGATAGACTTCAGCAGCTTTCTGCCCCTTGAAGTTGCTGAAATTGTGAACTGTAACACAAAGCTCCAATGGCGGTCCACAGGGATGTGCCTTCACCCCCAGACCCTCTCCTTCACATCCAGCCTATTTTACTCTCAGTCTTTTCCTTATCCATTTTTCTCGCTCCCTCCCTTCCCAGTGAGCACCATTCCCCTTCGCATGACATGCTGCCTCCTTTCCCTGTCTGGTTCTGGACCTGTCACGGCTTCAGGCAAACGCTGTTAAGAAGAAGGGTGGGTTCCAGTCTCTGTACTGCTGTTTTCAGGGGGAAAGGGGAGGGCAGGACAGAGCTAGGTGGCTTCAGCTCTGGGCCACAACTGTCCTGTTTCTATAGTGCCAATATCAAGTACTTCACCACAACACGAATGATTTCGCAACTGAAATCTCATCTATTGTAAATGAGCAACTTCATAGTTTTCAGATTAATATAATGTTGAGACCCCTTCCTGGGCTGTGGTAACACTGACCTTTCAGGCCTAATAATGCCTCATTCCCTTCACTGCATCAGATGTGTTTGTAAATGTCTTTACATTAACTGCCCCTGAGTGGCCCTGGGGCCAAACTGCTTTGCTCTAATTTTAAATTTAGCTCTAGACTACAGGAAGTGATGAAAGAATTTTGGCCCACTCCCCCCTCACTATACTGAGTTATTAAAAACTTCAGAACACATTTATGAATGCCAATTGTGCTCTGGGCACTGTTATTTATCCCTCCACTCCCAGTGTTTGAGACAGAACTTCTTCCCTAGAGGAGATGACATTTCTGTGGTTTTTAGTTTTGTGAGATCCAACGGACAAGAATGTCAATAAGGGACGGAGGGGTCAGGAGTCAACCCAAGGCGTCAGGGGACTCTGGGATTTGGGAGCTCAGAAGGCACAGGAAAGGTATTCCAGGTAAAAGGAACAGCACACATGGAGGCCTGGTGGTAGGACTGGCAGTGGAAGACGAGAGTAGATTGATTCTAGAACTTCAGCGCAATGCTAAGAATTAACAATGAGACAGGTAAGTGGGAAAGTCAGGTTCAGAAGTTGATTCTTTTTTTTTTCTTATTATTATTTTCTTTCCTTTTTAAAGCTTATTGAAATATAACTGACATGCAGTAATACTAGTAAGTGCATTAATTGATTGGTTTTAACATGTAGATATATCTTTAAAATTATCACCACAATCAAAAGAATAAACATTTTCTAAAAGTTTTGACATATCCATTTGCAATCCCTTCCCCACTCCACGACCGCCTCTAAGCAACCCCTGATTTGCATTCCATCAGTACAGATACATCGTCATTCTTAACGAATTGATATGGCATTATACTATGTTGCAGAAAACTAAACTCATTGCCTTTTCAACATTTCTTGAACATCTTGTTTGCCAAGAACTGGGCCAGGGTTTTGGAATAAAGAGGCAAATAAGTCCCAGTCCATTCCATTAAGCATCATACAAATTAGTGATCATAATACAAGATCCTTCCAAAGGCAGCAGGAAGCAGCACACCCTGCCAACACTATTTGGGAAAGTGTTGAGGACAACTGGGGGGGTGGGGGTGGGGGGGTGGTAGAGATGTGGTAGGGGACAGCCTTCCACCTGTTAAGGTAAAATACCCAAAGCCTGTATCCTGCCTAAACTCTTTCTAGGTATCACATAATAAATACTTTCGTTTGGTTTGCACTTACACAGTCTTTAATTTTTAATTACAAATTGAAAATTAGGTCTCTATTATGTGACAGGCATGCTGCTAGAGGCTGGGCAATCACAAGTGACCAAGGCAGGCTCAGGGCAAAGCCTTCCTGAGTTCAGTCTGTCACAGCTAGAGAGAGCGCCGAGTGTTATGGGGCCATGTGAGAGACGACAGTCACTCAACAGAGATCCAGGAAGACAGACTGCGAGGGATCTGGGAGAAACCCAAACTGAGGATAAAGTAGAGTTTTTTAGATAAAAAGTAAGGTGAAAATTGCCCTAGACAAAGGGAACAATGCATAAGAAGATCTGAGGAAAAGAGAGGGAGCAGTATATGAGACGTCCGCTCCATATGAGCAACCTGGCCATTCTTGTTTTGTCCTAAGAGGCCGTTGCTATGTAGTGATACATTAAAAACAAACAGAATGCTAAGACCAAAAAGCCTTGGAATTGCAGTCAGTCACATGACACATAGCAAAATTCCTAAAAGCTCTGTAGACGCTGTGTCTTTTCAGGTTCCTGAGAAGTAGAGCCTGGGGGGTGGGGGGGGGGGAGTGCAGGTGACTTATTCAGAATGACCTTCAGTTCAGATAAGCAGGAGATGGAGCTGAGAATGGTGTGGTGCTGGGTGAGATCTAGCCTCGTAATCCACAGGGGAGGGCTCTGTAGCACAAATCACACCAGAGGGCTGCCTCCCACCCTTCAAAGGCAAGGAGACACTCTTTGGTACCCACACCAACCATCGTGGACAGCAGGCACACGTTAAGCGTATGCTCCAGGGGAGCACATTTCACGGCTGTGACATTTCTTCCTTTGTCTCTGTAATTTTGACTGCACGACGTTGTGCAGAGTTTATGGTGCAATGCTTTTGTGAGTGCTAGTGGA
This sequence comes from Loris lydekkerianus, assembly GCA_963574355.1. NCBI lineage: Eukaryota > Metazoa > Chordata > Mammalia > Primates > Lorisidae > Loris > Loris lydekkerianus. The sequence goes on from CAUYPK010044096.1 coordinate 43,417, forward strand.
GCGCAGAGTCCGTGTGCAGAGCTGGGAAAGGGGCTGGAGAGGAAGCAGGAAGCTGGGTGATGGAGAACAGGGAAGAGCATCCAACTGTATTAAGGACGAATTTAGGAAAACACAGTGTCTCGGAGGGAGGTCTGAACGTGTGCACTGCTGTTTGCAGGGTGGCTCAGGAGACTTGGCAGACCATGTTGGCCTTGATTTGCCCAAAGTGAATCATAGATTCCTGAGAGAATCATAAACTTGGTTTTGCCGTTGTTGGGAGAGTATCTTTCTGTCTTATGATTGGGGTTTGAATAACATACTCCTACATTTCTGTAGAGTCATAAAAATAGAGAATGCTGCTTGACACTTTGCCCTCTATGCATCATTTGGGTTTACCTACCCTAGGAAATTTGATCTTGTAGAAGGAAGTCACTTAACATATGTGAATTTCCCTAAGTGCTTTATTTTCTAACCATACGGGTTGGAAACACTGTTTCTGGTTTAGAACTTAACTCTAGATAAAGACCTTTTGTTTTTCTTTAGAGTTTATGTCCTTTTTATGATGATTGTGAGCTAATAAGGCATCTTCTTTTATGGATAGTACATAGAGAACCTAATTATTCTGTTTAGACAACTAGTGCTTTAAAAAGTAGTAGTGATTTATTCGGTTTCCTGATTTCTGGAGCATGCGGTTAGGTGCTATATGTTTATAAACCACCATTCTGCTTCAGAAATGATTTCTACCTCTGAGAAAACAACAAACTAATGGGAATAAATAGAACAAAAGCAAGTTAAAATACTCCATGTTCAACAACAATGCCACAAAACTTACAGACGTGTACAAGTGTGTTGCCACGAGAGGCCCTTAATTCTTTATAGGACAAAACTTAGTGTTACATTATCACAAAATTCAGTAACACGTACACTTGATTTTACACAACATTTGCCACCCCACCTGCTAACAGAAGATGAGTAAAGGGTTCATAGCCCTCAAGTGCTCTGAAGTTGTTTTGGAAATAGGAACAGATGTGGTGGACGTGTATAGAGAATGGCAGAACGGTCAGGTATGAACTTGATGTTTGTATTCAGGCTTTCCAAGTGTGATGCATGGACACCAGAATTACCCACAGGCTTTAGGAATGCTCTTTCCAGATCCAAAGACTTAGAATGTTTTGGTTCTATGTTTGCATTTTTAGAAAACTGCAAAGATGGTTCTGATGTTTGGCTAGAACTGAGAACCAATTGCTAGGGGGTTATTTTAAAGCGGATATGCACTAGTTCTAGAATATACCTAGGGAGTTTGTACTCAAACCTGAGCTTCTGGTTTTCATTTTTGAGGGGCCAGTTCCTCAATATACTCTGTATTCCCTGTTATATACTTTTGTGGAGTCTGGGGAACATGGGAGTCAGGAAGAATTTATAACTAATCCATTTATTGATTGATTGATTGATTGATTTTAAGATAAAAGTATTTGTTATAATATTGCTAATCCATTTATACTAAACCATTTCAGAATCACCTAGAAGATGGCCTAGAAACACATCTACTCTGCGGTTATCTCTGAACCTCACTCAGTAAATCCATCCAAATCTTACTTCTTCCTGCCTACAGCTGACAGTGGCTGGTGGTGGCTCCTGAGTCTTGCAGCTACCCTGGAACATGCCTGTGGGTTCACTTGCTTCTTCATACCAGAAACCAGAGGTTCATCAAAGCAGGGTCACAAGATGCAGTCGCTTGCTAATAACTAAGGAAAATTGCTTCTCCTCACTTTGATGTTTTGTGAAACTTTCATGGCCCTTTGCAGAACTTCTGGGTCACTATGCTCTCCCTTCTCCACCGCCCTAATCCCCGGTCATTTCAGCATCTCTGTGAGTCACATTTTAACGATGAGGAATTTATTTTTTGCCAGAGAAAAAAAGATTCTCAGAGATAATTCTAGTCATATGAGGGTGGCATTAGTGGATTTTGGGAATAGTCTGGGAAACCAATCTCTTTTGGAAGAGTTCCAGTTAGTGTTTAGAAAGAAAAATCAGGATGAAGATGTATCTACCATTTGTTGTCCGTAGAAGAAGGGGTCAGAGTCTAGCAGCTTCTGCCTCCTGCAGGAGGATGGCCAAACTTCTCTGTTTGCTTGGGATTCAGAGGTTTCCTGGGATGCAGGACTTTTATGCAAAACCAAGAAAGTCCCTAGAAAATTGAGACAAGTTGATTATTGTTACAGGTAAAGAGAAAAGCTAATTAAATAGGTGTTTATTAAATGCCCAATACACACTCTGTGCACTGTGCTAGACATTTGAGATTAACAGAACCACACAGTCACCGTTTCTGCCCTTGCATAGTTTAAAGTTTCTGCTTAAAAGGAAGAGAGCACGGCACTGACTGTGCCCCACAGCGTCCCCCTTGTTGTGTATGGTTTGGTGAAGTAACCTTGGCACTCAGAGAGAAAGATCCTTGAGACTTTGGAAAATTCTGCAGACTGGAAAGGACTGAGCGTATGGAGCTCCTCGCATGGAGCAGATCCTCAATGGAGGTTTGTTGAACTGAACTGACAAGAACTTTAGAGCAAACTTTTCTTTCATGGATTGGAGCCAAAAAGGAGTCTGGCTTCTGTTTTGGGCAGATGAGCAGTCTGGCCATATGGATTAGAGTCTGACTTCTGTTTGGGGCAGCTGCTCACAGTTGCTGTAGTTACATGCTCTGAAGTCTGTGGTCAAGAAACAGAACTATATTTGTTCATTTACTTAGACACACTGGGCTCTGGGAAACTGATTCAGAATAATTTACATTTGAGTATGTAACTATTAGACAGTGTGAATACTTATTTAAAATAATTATAATTACCTCATTTTGGAATCAAAGCAACTGCAAAAAATGGTTAACAACCAAAAAGATTCGGGAAAAGAAAGAATCACCAGTTGGAGCTCTTTGTAAATATTCTTTATCAAGCTCTAAGGGTCTAATGACTCATTCTTTGTTCTATGGACCCAAACTGCCAAGTAGACAGAATGTTGATGTCACCGGTCGGATTCGGTGTATGATGTAATGGGAAAATTACAGTGTTGACACTCAGGGTGGCCTGGAGGGCACCCAGGCTTTGCCACTAACTGCTGTGCAACTTAAGAGTGGTCACTCACCTTCTCTGGTGATAGCAGCCTCATTTCTAAGTATGAGGGTGCACAAGCAATAACAGTCTATGTTTTTACCCCTTTTTTATTGCAGGTACCCCCTCATCATCAGCTTGTCTTTATATGCCATACTTTCCCAAAGTCAGTAGACTTCATGACATGCAACAGCATGACTTACGCTGGCTGTGCTTTACTATAGTGACTTCTGAACGAGGCATACACAAACACATTAGTCTTCCTGGTAACATGCCCCTCCCTTACACTGTAGGGAGTGAAGTGGGAAAAAAGGAGGAGCCATGATAAGAAGGCTCGATCCTAAAAAACCGTCCTTATGAAATGATATAATATGCCTTTCAGAATAATGCCTTAGTGGGAAGGAATGATAAAGAAGTATCCACATACTCCTTGTTGCCATTGATTAAATGTTTTACAAGACATCAATGCACTTGTTTCCTGTGGACCTGTACCAGTATGAGATAAGATGCTTTCAGGTGGCCTCCATCCCATAAAGAGATGATTACTATGAAAGCAGCTGGACCAAGAGACAGGAGAGGACTAAAGGATCTGAAGTGGCACTTAATTTATTTCCCTGAGCTCTAGATGGGGAAGATGTTCATTCAAATATGCAGAGACATGTTATGAATCTGACAAAGCGTTGATAATTAGAATCTACAGGGAACTCAAATTAATCAAGAGCCAATAATACCATCTATCACTGGGCAAGAGACATGAACAAAACCTTCTCCCAAGAAGACACAAATAGCCAACAAACGTATGAAAACATACTCATCATACCTAATCATCTGAGAAATGCAAATCAAAACCGGCTTGAGATATCACCTAATCCCAGTGAGAATAATCCCAATGCTGCAGATGCTGACACAGTTGTGTAGGGATGGGAATTTTTTACACTGTTGGTGGGATTGTGAACTAATACAGCTCCTTTGGAAAGAAGTGTGGAGAATCCTCAAAGAAGTCAAAACAGACCTTCCATTTGATCCTGAAATCCCATCACTACGTATCTACCCAGGAGAAAAAAAATTATTTCATTCTTAGGACATTTACATCATACTGGTTTATTGCAACTCAATTTACAATCACCAAGATGTGAAATCAACCCAAGTGCCATCAACACATGAGTAGATCATTAAACTATAGTATATGTAGACCATGGACTACTGCTATTCAGCCAAAAAATGATGGTGGCTTTACATCTTTTGTATTAACCTGGATGGAGTTGGAGAACATTCTCCTTAGTAAAGCATCACAAGAATGGAAAAGCAAGTATCCAAAGTACTAAATAGTAACACGAAGGCAGTAGATGAACAAATTCATACCCACACAAGAAAAAACTCAATTAAATTCAAGTTGGGGGAAATGTGGAGGAGGTGGTCGGTGTGCTCTCACCTAACAGGCACAATGTGAGGTACGTGGCACATCTCCTGGGGGAGAGGCACAACTACAACAGGGACTTTACCTAACAAATGCAAACAATGTAACTTAATAATTTTTGCCCTCATATGTTAATAATGAAATAAAAATAAATAAATAAATAAGTTTGCAGAGAGAAACCCTCCCAGACTATGAGGTGGGGTGAGGTTACACAGTACCACCTGGAATCAGAGATGTCTGGGTTTGACATAAGCTTCACCTGTGACTGGTTTTTGACCGAATGTACTTTGGACAAGTCATCATATCTATAAAAAGGTCATGAAAAGATGAAGGCGAACCCTTTGGATTTGGGGGCTTAGCTCCCTCCCCGGACAAACTATTATAGTGACTATAAGTTCCTGATTCTATAAAAAAGTGTGTGCCAGCAGTCAGAACATGTAATGATTGAATTTAAAATCAGATAGACTGTAGCTGCGTCAGGAAAAAAAAGAAAAAAAAAAAATTGGACCTAAAATCTGTTTGGATTCATGTGTTGCTTGTGAGATAGGGCTTCAACTCCAAGTTCATGATAGACTGTCCTGGGGGAAAGACAAGCCTGCCTCCAGGGAACGGTCAGCATGACCCTGCTGTGAGCAGAGACCCCTTGTCCTTGCACTGATGTGTATTTCCCATCTTTTTCTTGCACATCCATTGACAAGATCTGTTTCTTCAGTTTCGGGCTGATACTGTCCATTGGCAGGAACAAGCTTCACTACCAACCTAATGTCTGCCCTCTCTCCACAGTGCTGTGTGTTTGCACTGTGAAGAATTAAACACTATATTTAACTGATCCAAAGTCAGGAAAACTTTTGGCTTCTCTTACCTGCATCTCTTGGCTAAAACAAACAAACAAACAAAAAAAAAAAAAACAAGTGTTGAGATGAAAGCAAAAAAGTCCCCTTTCCTTATGTAACATATAAAAAAAATTAGAAATTATTCCAAGTATTAAATAATTGACATAAAATGTAACAAACATTAGTTGTTACACAGCAGATTTGATCTCCTTTCAGGGTAATTTCTATACCTATGGAGCTGTATTCTCTACACACATCTAATTGCAATAGCTTTTGTGACAACAGGAAACTTCTTCTTTCATGCCACATTTTTATAATTGTGAAATGATCATGTACAAATATCCTTGGAAACACTATTTACATCCACTATACCATACACATGTATCTGTCAGGCATTTTTTAAAAATTCTTCCATTTCTCTAGTAAATATTTATTGAGCGGCTTTAATAAACTATCACTGAATTGTGCATATATAGTTTTAATTGATTACTAAGGATTCTGAAATTTGGGCTGTGCGATGCTGCACTCATGGTCTTCTGATTGGACACCATGAAATAAATTTTTCCTATAGGATAAATCCAGCTCTACAAAACTACTTCCTGATTTAATGTGTAAAATTTACTTTTTGAAACAATATTAACTTAGAAGTGCCGTCTCATAGAATTAAATTTTCTTTACTTAACCTCTGAATATCTCAATTTTCTTACCTTAAAATAACTAGACCAAAATACCACAGCTAAGTTACTGGAGTACGGGGTTGAATTGAAAGTTGTCTGGCCTCAAAGTAAATCTAGGGTATCAACCGTTATCAAATAGTGTGCTTCATATGTGTACATAGGTACATATCGTTATTTCAATATTATTATTATTAAGTGGAATTTCGAATATCAAAGAAAAAGAGGTGTTCACGTATATTCATTTTGGGATGAGTCATTTTGATTGCTTACTATACCAGAACAGGAACAGTTTTAGAACAAAACCAGAAGGAAAAGAAAAACTAGTTTGGGTGCATTTTTTGAACTGAATTCTTATACCTCCATATTTAATTGTTTAGACACATGCTATTATACCAGCTATTATAATCTAATTTTTCTCTCCTCTCTTGGAAAAGTAAAAATGAATTTTCAGAGCAACCAGAGAATTATCTATGACTAGCAACCACATGAAAATTGATGCACTTCTTAAATTAGATTTAGGATGATGCAATGCTCTATGCAGGATATTGAAATTGTGAATAAATACTTAAGTCCATTATTATTTAATTACATCGAGTAGGCTACTTATCTTTCAGTTGGAGGCACTGGAAGCAAGGAGGCTGGGATGAGCAGCCCAAAATGAGATATTGTTAGTCTTTATACAATTTTCAGACAGACAGTTGTGATATTATGAGGCCTCGAGTTTATATTTTAATCATTATAGGAAGCATTAATAGAGCCCTGAATTTTACCTCTACTCTTTCAACCTTTTACAAAGTAAACTAAGAGAGCTAGTCCTTTCTTTTTGGAATGTGAAGTCCATCAAGCTGTTCCCTCGGGCTAAAGACTTCTCTCTTCATTCAGACTCCTGCCATATCCCGGTGGAAAAGAACTGTATTTCATTCAGCTCATAAGCATTTATTGACAGACTGTAGTACTTTATGGTTGTCACTCTGTTAGCTATTGGGAAAAGAAAGTCAATTAAAGGCAAAAATACAATCTCTATTTTCAAGAACCTTATTGTCCAATCCAGGGATATTTGTCCTGGAGTCCATGGAATTCCTTAGTCAATCCGTGGGAGGTTCTGCACATGACCTGAAATTGTGGGAACATTTTTGTAGCAAGTGGGTCTGAAGTATTTATTAGAATCTAAATGATTTACATATAAGTGGGTCCCTCAAAAGGTTGAAAGTCTGATGAATGCACACAAATAAAGAATAACTTTGATAAAGTATGCATTAGTTTTGTGGTAGCAGAGAAAGGTCATAGAACTGAAACTGTGGGCAGTGAAGAAGAAGAAAATAACTACCCTGACTTCTGAATACTGGATAATTACACGAAAGGACAGAAGAAAATCCTAGGCAAAGCTGTGTTTGTGGGAGTAAAGGCATTATTCGCAGTGGAACACAATGCCTTTGAGTTCCTGAAAGTCCTTTGCTGTAACTGAGAGCATGAGGGTGATGAGGAAGCAGGGGGATTGGGGAGGCCTGAGTACTAAGCCTGGAGAGACAGGGAGGGAGAGGTCTTAGGCACGAAGTCTTTACTTTACCCAGGGTGTGAACTCCTTCTGATACTTCCCATAATAGTCAGGATAAATATTGAGTCAAGACAGTTTGATTTGAAACTTTGGAAGCCCTAATCTGCAACAAGAAGACAGGTGAGGAACAGGCTGGCTGCAGAAAGACTATCTCAGAGCAACGAGCCTGAAGGGTGTATTGGCAGGTCACAGAGAGGGTAGGGCTGGGGATGTACTGATGAAGCAGAATTCTGAGGCCTTGCTGACTTACTTTCTTTTTCTTTTTCTTTTTCTTTTTCTTTTTCTTTTTTTTTTTTTTTTTTTTGAGTTCTTGCCTGTTTTTTATTTTATTTTATATTTTTTACTGTTGGGGATTCATTGAGGCTACAATAAGCCAGGTTACACTGATTGCAATTGTTAGGTAAAGTCCCCCTTGCAATCATGTCTTGCCTCCAGAAGGTGTGGCACACACCAAGTCCCACCCCCTCCCTCCTTCCCTCTCTCTACTTTTCCTTCCCCCCCCCCAATGACCTTAATTGTCATTAATTGTCCTCATATCAAAATTGGGTACATAGGATTCATGCTTCTCCATTCTTGTGATGCTTTACTAAGAATAACGTCTTCCACTTCCATCCAGGTTAATACGAAGGATGTAAAGTCTCCCTTTTTAAAAATAGCTGAATAGTATTCCATAGTGTACATATACCACGGAATACTATTCAGCCATTTAAAAAATGGAGACTTTATAGCCTTTATATTAACTTGGATGGAAGTGGAACACATTATTGGTAGTAAAGCATCACAAGAATGGAGAAGCATGAATCCTATGTACTCAATTTTGATATGATGATAATTAATGACAGTTAATGACATGGTGGGGGTAGAGGAAGGGGAGAGCAGAGAGAGAAGGAGGGACAGGGTATGGGAAAGGAAGAGCAGAGAGAGGGAAGGAAGGAGGGGGTGGGGTCTCAGTGTGTGATACACCTTTTGGGGGCAAGGCACAATTGTAAGAGGGACTTTACCTAAACAAATGCAATCAGTGTAACCTGGTTTCTTGTACCCTCAATGAATCCCCAATGACTAATAAAAAAAAAAGAAATTTATCAAATATGTTGATGTCTTCAGCCCTTTAAAAAACAAAAGGGAAATAATCAATTTTCATCATGGGAGGATTCTAAAGAAACAAAGCATTATTCTGAAAAACAAAAAATAAAGGGAAAAATTAGAATTACTAGAATAAAACATCCATCGAAGTTTGCATAATGAAACTTAAGCTCAGACTCTCCAGAATTTAGTGTAACCTCTAGCACGCAGTGGCAAATTAAATAAGAAATGTTTTTAAAATAAAGACAAAAGATGTGGAAGCAAGCCAAGCGCCCATCAACCCAAGAATGGATTAACAAATACCACAATATATGTGCACCATGGAGTATTATTCAGCCATAAGAAAAGATGGAGATTTTCCATCCTTTGTGTTTACCTGGAGTTGAAACACATTCTTTTTAGTAAAGTATCTAAAAAGTGTGTGTGTGGGGGGGAACTATCTAATGTTCTCAATACTAATAGGAAACCAATATGTAAGCAACTACATGCCCACACAAAGGAAAAAACACAAGTATAGTCTAGCAATGGGGAGAGGGAAGGAGGGAGGGTGACTGGTGGATAACGTGATGTGCATAACGTGAAGGTGTTCAGCACGAACCCTGGTGAAGGACTCAACTGCAATGTGAACTTTACCTCAGAAGTGAAAACAATGCAACCTAAACATCTGTACCCTCATATTAATGTGAAATTTTTTTAAAAGAAAAAAAAATGAATAAATAAAATAAAGGCAAAACACAATGACATAAGAAGGATGATAGAATATAAACCAGTTTGCCTTCTTCCCCCTCCTGGACACACAGCTTCAACAACTTTACATGGAGCAATTCCCTTTATGACAAATCCAGAAACCAACTCAGAGGCTTCTGAACCCCAGGCAAGAGGGAAATGAGTCTCATTGAAAATAGTAGACAAAATTCAAGGTTACCTCTCATCGTGATCTCTCTCCCAGTGCCGCAGATCAGGAGGAAAACCCTAGTTCCCAGTATTGTCCTTGGGGAAGTATAAAAGAACTGGCCATACATCCAAAGTTATGCCTTTTCTGAAAGTTGTCCTGGGGGACTTACTTCTGCCTGGTTTGATCTTAATGCTGACAGGTGATTCAGGAAAATCCTGGGACAATATAGAAAAACCACCATCCAAACTGACAAGTCGAGACACCAAAGACTGACTCACACAAACACAGCTTGGTGAGTTAGATGAGCTTATCAGAGGCTACTTCTGAGGACACTTGCTCCTGGGCAGGACAAGAACTTTCTTGCTAGTAAAACTCATGGGCCTATCCAGGGTGTTGCCTTAAACCCCTGCCCATTGAGTAATGCAGAATCTTTACATTGTATCATCATATGTCCCTATTGAAACAAATCAAGCATATGTAGCACAATCATCAGGAGCCTTCATATAACCCATGTTATGTTATGTTAGGGCATTACAGTGGCCTACTAGGTGGGGATTTTACTATTACAATTAGCTAAAGCGCACTACAGGACAGCTAAAGCAGTTTTAAAGCAGTCAGAGCCAGTCTAGGCTGGTCATTTCAAGGCAAGAAGGTACTAAGGAACCCAAAACGTTTTGTTATCTTGCTACTCGCTGAATCTACTTTGCAACAACTCTGCTGAGCACTCCAAGCTAGCGCAACATTTCTGTAACTTACTGGAGAACCTGCATTCATTTTTCCCTCAATAGAAAAGGTCTCAGGTGGGGAGCCACTGATAACAAAGGCAGCAGTTGGGACTTGCAAGCACATATCTGACATAGCCTCTCCCCTTGGCTCAGTGCTGAGTAGGAAAAAATCCCTAAATCCCACCTTGTCCCTGGAGAGAAAAGTGTTGACCTGTTCTTCATCATTCCAAATGTTCTAGACACTGTCAGAGGACTGGTTTTTTATTCACCTGTCTCAGAATGCTCCCAGAGCCAGGTATACTCTCAATTGCCTGGGAACTACTGAGAACAACCACAAAATATAGATTTAGGGGCCTGTTGCTACCCCTAAAAGCCCAATACCACAGAGAAACACAAGAGGGAGCAAGTGATTGCAAACTCCTGAAACAAAAAATTGGCACTTCCCTCCAACAGAGATCTTACACACACCCAAGTCAGATAAAATCCGTACAGAGAGAAGGCTTGAGAGGGTCCCAGAATCTCTCAGCTGGGCTGACGGGTGAGGGTCTTCTCCCATACAAGGCCAGCATGGGAAGATGGAGAACGGGGACTGTTTTTTCTAATGTGCAGATACCAACACAAAAAATCAAGGAAAATACAGAAACAGAAAAATATGGACAAAATTAAGAAACATGATAAATCTCTAGAAACCAACCCTAATAAAATAGAGATATATGATTTACCTGACAGACTTCAGAATAACCATTATAAACATGCTCAATGAGTTTAGGGTAAAAACAAATAAATAAATTGATAATTTCAACAAAGAGATAAAAAATATTTTATAAATACCAAACAGAAAACTCAGATCAAAAGAATGCAATAACTGCACTGAAAAAAGTTCGCTAGCTGACTAAATCAAGGAGAAGACAGAATAAAAAAACTCAAAAACAGATTGAAAAGGCAATCTATATAATGAGAGAAACTATTTGGAAACTATATAACTAATAAGTAGTTAACAGGTTTTCTATATATAAGATAATGTCATCTGCAAACAGAGATAATTTTCCTTCTCCCATTCCGATTTGGATAACTTTTACTTTTTCCTACCTAATTGCCCTGGCTTGGTCTTCCAGTACTATAAATAGAAGTTACAAGAGTGGATATCATTGCCTTGTTCATAATTTTTGAGAAAAACTTCTCAATTTTTCACTGATGAGTAGCTGTGGGACTTTCATTTCTGCCCTTTATTATGTTGAGGTAATTTTCTTATATTTCTAGTTTTCTAAGGTTTAGTTTTAAACTTGAAATAGATTGATTTTCATCAAATGCTTTTTCTACATCTACTCAGACAATCATGCGATTTCTATCCTTCATTCCGTCAATGTAGTATGCCACATTGATTTTATATGCTGAACCTTCCTTGCATCAAGGGATGCATTGTGTTGCTAAATTCAGTTTGCTAGTCTTTTGTTTATGATTTTTTTTAATGCTTATGAGGGATAGTAGTCTATAGTTTTCTTTCTTTAATGGTGTCTTTGTCTGGCTTTGGTATCAGGGTAATGCTGGCCTCATAAAATGAGTTTGGAAGTGTTCAACTTTTTGGAATAGTTCAGGAAGATTTGGCAGTAATTCTTACAATGTTTGATAGAATGTACCAATGAAACCACGTCGTCGTGGCTTCTTATTTTAGGGAGTTTTTCATTACTTATTCAAGCACTTACCAGCTATGAATTTGTTCACATTTTCCGTTTCTTCTTGATTCAATTGCGGTAGGTTATAAGATTCTAAGAACTTATCCATTTCTCTAGGTTATCCAAATTGTTGGCATATGATGATTCATAGTGTTCTCTTATAATTCTTTTCATGTTGGAGGCATCAGAGGTGATGTCTCCTCTTTCATTTCTGATTTTATTTTCTTGGATCTTCTCTCTTTTTTCCTAATTAGCCTAGTTAAAATTTTGTCAATTTTGACCTTTTTGGAAAAAACAGTTCTTAATTTCATTGATTTTTTTAAATTCTCAATTTCATTTATTCTTGTTTCAGTGTTTATTGTTTACTTCTTTCTACCAACTTTGGACTCAGTTTATTCTCTTCTAGAATTTAGGGTATAAAATTAGGCTCTATGTTTGAGACCTTTAATCTCTCTTAACTATAAACTTTACTCCTTGTACTGCTTTTACCGCATTCTTTGTTTTGCTCTACTGTACTCCCACTTCTATCTCAAAATATTTCTGATTTCTCTTTTGAGTACTTCTTTGACCCATTGGTTTTCAAGAGTGTGTAGTTTAATTTTCTACATATTTTAAATTTTCCAGTTTTTTCTGCTATTAATTTCTAGTTTCATTCCATTTGAGTAATAAAAGACATTTGATAAGATTCAAATCCTCTTAAATTTGTCAATAATTGTTTTTTAACCTAATGTGATCTATTCTAGAGAATATTCCACATGCTCTTGAAAATAATTTATATTCTGCTCGTGCGGGGTTGAATGTTCTGTATGTGTTAGGTCCATTAGGTCTCTACTATTTTTTGATGTTCTCTGTTTTCTTATTAATCTTCTCTCCAAATTCTAACTGAAAATGGAGAAGTCTCCTACTATTATCGTGTTGCAGTCTATTTTTTCCTGTTAATTCAGGCAATGTTTGCTTCAGCCAAGTATTTGGTTGCTCTAATGTTGAGTGTATATACATCTATAATTGCTATAAATTCTTGGTTATGCAACCTTCTTATCATTGGGTAATGCCCATCTTTGTCATTGGACAGTTTTTAACTTAGTTTATTTTGTCTTATATAAGTATGGCCACCCCTGCTCTCCATTCTTTCTTTGGAATATTTTTCCACCCTTTCTATCTTAGCTTTTGTATGTTCTTAAATCTGAATGTCTTTTTGACAGTGTATAGTCACACTTGTTTGTTTTTAATTCATTCTCTCTTTTGATCGAGAGTTAATCCATTTACACTTACTGATTGAGAAGTACCGATTAGCCCCTTTTTCTGTCTTGTACCATTTTTGTCTCTCTTTTCCTCTCTTACTATCTTTCTTTGTGTTTATTTATTTTTTTTTTTTATAGTAATATGCTTGACTTCTCATTTTCTTGTCTGTGTCTTTAATAGGCATTTTCTTTATGGTTACCATCAGACTTATATAAGACACTTTATAATTATAATAATCTATTTTGTGCTGACAAAAAGTTAACTTCAATTATATACAAAACTTTTTATTACTCCTCCCCTACATACTTCGTTATTGATATCACAATTGTACCTTTTATATGTGTATCCGTCAACATTATAAATCTATTATAACTTTATAATTATAGTTTTTTAAGTAATTTTGTCTTTTAACTTCTGCATCAGAATTAAAAGTTATTAACTCCCCATCACTGTAGCATTTTAATATTCCATATATTTGCTTTTACCAGTGAACTTTATACTTTCATATGTTTTTGTGATGCTACCTGGTGTCTTTTTCTTTCGATTAAAAGGACTCCCTTTAGCTGTTCTTAAGCAAAATATCTACCAAGGACAAACTTCCTCAACTTTTATTTTCCTGAGAATGTCTTTATCTCTCCTTCATTTTGAAGGTTCATTTTCTGGGGATATAGTATTCTTGGGTGGCAGTTTTTTCTTTCAGCACTTTGAATATATTTTCCTAATCCCTCCTGGACTGCATGATGTAAGCTGAAAAATCTTCTGATGAACTAATGGAGGCTCCCATGGACATTATGAATCACTTTTCTCTTGTGGCTTTCAGAATTCTCTCTTAGTCTTAGACTTTTGACAATTTGATTATGTTCATTTTCTTCCTCAGATTTAGGAGATTGTCAGTCATTTTTTCCTCAAATTAATTTTCGTTCACTCTCTTCTCCTTCTGTGACTTCAATTACACATATATTGCTCTATTCGATGGCCATCTCATAAGTATCTTAGGCTTTCTTAATTCTTTTTTAACTCCTTTTTATTTTTGCTCCTATGGATACTTTCAATTGATCTGTCTTTGAGATAGCTAATTCTTCCTTCTGCCTGATCAAGTCTATTGTTGACACCCTCTAGCTTATTTTTTAGTACAGTTATTGTATTATTTTGTTTGGTACTTTTTAAATATTTTTCATCTCTCTCTACATATATTTTCATTTTGTTCATGAATTATTTTCATTGGTTCATTGAGCATCTTTAACACATTATTTTGAATTATTTGTCAGGTAATACATATGCCTCCATTTCTTTAGGATCACTTTCTGAAGGTTTATTTTCTTTTGATTAGGAGTTGTTTCCTGTTTCTTTATGTATTGTATAACTTTGTGCTGGGACCTGTGCATTTACTGTATGGATTGCTTTTGTACAAAGAAAGACCTTTACTAGTCATCCTGGCTAGAGAGTCTGGGCGCCTCTCAAACACTTTCAGTGTATGCAACTTCTATGGACTTTGTGCATATAAATTCCCAAATTAAAAACATCTATTGGTTTCCTTTTTCAAAAAGTCATAATCTGTTGCTCCTTTTGGTGTCTGTGTATGGTTATGCAGTTTCTCAACTGCTGCAAGCTTCCCAGGTCTCTTTATCTTTCTGCAACCCAAAGGCTTCTGTAGTATTCCAGGTCTCATCAATCTTATGGGATAATTTACACAGAAACTAATACCTCAGAAAGCCTCCAGAAAAGTCAAAGTATTGAAAGAATTCTCTAACTCTTTTTTTCTCCTAGTGGAGAAGCCAGACATTGGCATTTTCTTCAGATCATTTCACACTAATGGAGGGAAGATATATGGCAAGTGAATGCATCGTAGCTCAATCTATTGCTTTTGTTCTCAGAAGCACTCAATCTGCCCTTTCTTGTCAGTACTTACATTCAGACAGAGAAGGAAACCAATCCTTTGGAAACTCCCAGAATGTCTCAATATTGGATACATGTTTTGGTCTTCTTTTTCCCTTCCCAGAAAGAAATCAGGAGCTGAAAGTTTTCTCCCAGTTGTGCTACACTGATCCAGAGGTGGTATTATACAAAATGAGTGCCACAAATCCACAATTTTCCTACTGGATTTGATGCAACTGGTTTTAGAGTCACGTGGGGTGCAGGAGAAATCACTGGTTTCTAGATTTCTCACAAACTGGATCATCGTTGAGTCAGTGTTGCGTCAATGCCTCTGTGGTGGAGGGAGGGTATGAGACTTCCTAATCTGTCATTTTGGTGATGTTACTAAAAACTTCCTTTTAATTACAAATCCAGGAATATTTACATTTTCTGAAAGCCTTCTAAAGGCTTTGTAAAGTATTGTTAAGTAGTTTATTTCTACTAAGCAAAAAAAAAAAAAAGAGAATAATTAATATGGCCACTTAAATATGACTTATAAAAGTGAGGATAACAATACAATCAAAATGTTTTGCTGTATTTTAATTTATATGACCTTTTAATATGGATTAAGACTCTTTTTATTTTATTTTATTTTTTGTTAGTTTTTTTTTAACTTTATTCAAATTAATATGAGGACACAATATTTAGCTTACATTGTTCTCACATCCTGGCTAAAATTCCATTTGTAGAAGAGCCTTTTGCCCAGGGGGCATGTTGTCCACCCTAACAATGGGATTCCACCTCATGCCCCCACTCTTCTTCCCTCCCCACTCCCTGAACTGAACTATAATAGTGTTTTATTGTTCTTATGAACATGTAATTGTTTATATACTGATTTCACATTAGTATGGAGTACATTGGATATTTATTTTTCCATTCTTGAGATACTTTACTAAGAAAAATGTATTTCAGCTCCATCCAAGTAAATGTAAAAGATGTAAAGTCTCCATCTTATTTAATGGATCAATAGGATTAAGACTTTTTTTTTTTTTTTATTGTGGAGAAGGGGCAGGGAAAGAAGGCGGGGGAAGAGGTGCGTGGCAGGGTCAGGCCAGTGGCATGGTACCACATTGGCTGTATCTAGGTAGAGGCAGTTTCAGGCCGGGCCTTGCTGAGTCGTTGTTACGCGGAAGTAGCTCGATGGATCTACTTCTAGTCAGGCTCCGGAAGTTGCACTAGGCCTCAGGCACATGGCAGGGCCCAACAATTCCCTCTTTTGTTTTTTGTATGGTGGATAAACATAGCCCCTGTCTTAGGTTGCCTGCTCTT
>CAUYPK010044097.1:0-12202 GCA_963574355.1 Loris lydekkerianus
GGAGGATCTATCCAACATTGCCAAAGGAGTGTTGAAATCTCTGACTATTATGGATCTGGAGGAAATCAAGTTGCTTATGTCTGTTAGGGTTTCTCGTATAAATTGAAGTGCATTCTGATTGGGTGCATAAATATTAATAATTGAAATCTCATCATATTGAGTATTACCCTTAACAAATATGAAGTGACCATTCTTATTATTCCTTAACTTTTGTTGGTTTAAAGCCTATTGTGTCTGCAAATAGAATTGCAACACCTGCTTTTTTCTGATTACCATTTTCCTGAAATATGGATGACTATAGTTTCACCCTGAGTCTATATTTATCTTTTAAAGTAAGATGTGACTCTTGTATGCAGCAAATATCTGGCCTGAGTTTTTGTATCCAGTCAGCTAACCCGTGCATCTTTAGAGGACAGTTAGAGCTTTTCACATTAATGGAGAATATTGATAAGTCTGGTAAAATTTTGAGTATTGAGTTTTTCCAAAGTCCATTTTTAATCCTTTCACCACTGTGGAAGTTGGAGTTTGATCAAAAGTTTCTGAGTGAGTTTACTTTTGTGGTAGAGGATTGGGCTGGTTCTTATGGAGGATAGGTCTGAGGATATCCTGAAGAGCTGGTTTTGTTATGGCAGATTTCTTCAACATATGAATGACATTAAAGTATTTAATTTTTCCATCATAAATGAAACTCAGTTTAGCTGGATACAGGATCCTATTTTTCTGTAGGAGATTAAAAGTTGATGACCATGCTCTTCTGGCTTGAAAAGTTCAGCAGAGAGTTCAGCAGTCATTCTAATATTCTTCCCCTTGTAGGTAATGGATTTCTTACATCTGGCTGCTTTCAGAATTTTCTCCTTCATATTAACTTAATTAAAGTTAATTATGATATGCCTGGGAGATGTGTTATTCAGACTGAGTCATGCTGGGGTTCTGAAACTGTCTGCTATCTGAATTTCAGGATCTCCTGGCATGTCTGGAACATTCTCTTTCATAATTTCATAGAGAAGGGCCTCTGTGCCTTGTGAGGCCACTTCCTCATTTTCAGGGATTCCAATGAGGCGAATATTAGCCTTCTTCAAATTATCCCAGAGCTCTGTGAGAGAATGGTCCATTTTTGCTCTTTATTTCTCTTCGTCTATGAGAGTTTGGGAGCATTCAAAGGCTTTGTCTTCCATTTCAGAAATCCTTTCTTCTGCTTGCTCCACTCTGCTACTGAGGGATTCTACTGTATTTTTCAGATCTTTGAGGGCTGTAAATTCTTGCTTCAGTGCGTCAAAATCTTTGGTGGTTTTCTCTTTAAATTAACTAAATTCTTGAGACAACTTTTGCATTGCTCCTCGAATTTCTAATTCCAAATTTTCCTCCATTCTATTAATCTTGTTTGCAATCCAAATTCTGAATTCGATTTGTGACATCTCGGCATGCTGTTTATGAATAGGATCTTCAGTTACATCTGCCATATCTTTCCTTGGGGTGTTGATCCATTCTGGTTATTCATGTTACCAGAGTTTTTCCGCTGATTCTGCTCCATGATTATTTTACTGCATTTGATTTTTTTCCCTGGAGCTTTGTTGAGGACTTGTACACAGTGTTATGGCCTGCGAAACTGGGGACCTGTTCGGTGTGGTGTGGCTAATTGGTTCTGTCTTGTTTTCAGCTGGTCTCTGTCTGACCCTAGTGAAATAGTTACTCTCGGTTGAAGTCTCAGCTGTGAATAAATACCAGCAATTAAGTCACCCCACCCCTCCTAGGCAACAATTTAAAAAGAAAAATCAAACTTTCCTGCAACCACACCCCCAGGGCACCACTTAAATATTCCTTAGGTGAGTTGCTCAGTTCAAAAGGTCCAAATCAATTGTCTCAGTCAGCACCTGTCTCAGGTGGGAGAGTTTAATGGTCTATGGCAACTGGATGGCAGGGGTCTGGTGACAACTCAGATATAACTTGTTCTGGTGCTCTGTAAAGTCAATAGGACCCTCCCAGCAAATAGATTAGTCTGGGAAAGTGGATGCCTCCTTCCCCACCTTGCACCTCTGTCACACCCAGTCATTTATAGCCCCACAGGGCTGTGACCCAGTTACCTCTAGGGAAGAGATACTCCAGGGGTTCCCACCTGCCTGAATCATAAGGAAATCTATATTTGCTCAGCCAAGCCAGTGCGTTCTGCCTCTGTCCAGCAGGGGGAGGTGAGGCCTGACAACCTTGGACACTTGATGGAGGCTGGGGGATGTTCCCTCAGTTCCAGCCCCACCCCTGATTGATGTTACTGACAGAAAAGAACAGAACAACTTTGAGGGAATTTGTTTCTGTCCCTGCTAAATTCCCCTGCAGAAGAGAGGCTGTTTTGAGTTCCCAGAGCCTGTGCCTCAGGCTCTGTCTTTGCTCCTCCGAGTTTGTATTCAGTTAGCTTTCAGTTCTAGCCTCCCGCCTTCCTTTGCCTATAGGCTGACAATGCCCTAAGTGCCTGATGCATCTTTGGCTCAGTAAGGCATTCCACTGGGTCAGCCCCGACCTGGGAATTTTCCAGCTCTGCACGTGCATTTTCTAGTCCCCACGCTCCACCCAGGCTGGTACCACCTCAGGCAAATTCTTTACTCACGGGGTCTGTGTTTCCATCCCAAATCTGTTCCGTGATGTTTGCCACCTGAGAAGATTCCTGGCCTTCTCTGGTTGCCCAGGGAGACAGGGGATGTGGCTTCAGAATATCCGGGAGTGAGCCCTATTATTGCCAAAAACGGCTGGTGGTCTGCGCCTTGGGGCACCATCATTCCGGTGTGGTTTCCTCTCATCCGACCTCTCTCCCGTGCCACAGAATCAGCCCCGACGAGCTGCAGTCTAGGCCCTGTCTGCACCCTTCGAGAAATCACTGAAGAATCTGGACTCCCGGGGTTCAGGCCTCCAGACCTCCGAGTGAGAGTGGAGGGTAGTGCTGGGAGATCAGAATTACAGGTAGAGAATATATACAGTTTTTTATATAGGTTTATGCCTGGCAGGAGAATGCTGTGGTACCCTAGTAGGGGAGGTAGGTCCAGTTTTTAGCGGGTCTCTCCTGTGGAGTGTATTGGGAGGATCTTTCAACTCTGTTTGATTTTTTTGTGGGGCACTCCGAGCCATTCTCATGTGGGAGGGGACTCCTGTGCACTTGGTGATGGATTTTGTACCTTTTGTTTGTATCCTTCAGGTCACACTTTGCCTCAGTGGGGTTGATGTGTGTTCTTCAACCTTCTTTCTTGGTGCAGCTCTAATCCACCAGGTTACTTGCTAAATTTCTGTCCTTTCACTCTCCTTCTGGATGGGCACCTCTTTGGAAAGCTGGCTTCAGTTAGCCATCTTGTCTCTGCCCCTCCTTCTTAATCTCATCTATGACCCAGCTATCATTCAACATAAGGTTATTTAGTTCCATGTCTTTGTATGAGTATGCAGATACCTATTATTATATAAAGTTCAACTTTTATTGCATGTTGATCCATGAAAATACAAGGAATAATTTCTATAGTTCTAAATTTGCTGAGGTTAGACTTGTGACCTAAGATGTGATTAATTTTGGAGGATGTTCCATGGGCTGTTGAGAAGAATGTGTATTCAGTTTTGTTAGGATGAAAAGTTCTATAGATGTCTGTTAAATTTAATTGTTGTATGATGAAGTTTAAGTCTAAAATTTATTTGCTTCGTTTCTTATTGGAGGATCTATCCAACAATGCCAAAGAGTTGTTAAAATCTCCAACTGTTATGGTGCTGGAAGATATTAAATTGTTCATGTGTGTTAGGGTCTCCCTTAATAAATTGAGGAGCATTCTGTTTTGACACATAAATGTTAATAATTGACATCTCATCATGTTGAGTGTTTCCCTTAACGAATATGAAGTGACCATCCTTGTTTTTCCATACTTTTGTTAGTTTAAAGCCTAATGTATCTGCAACTAAAATTGCCACCCCTGCTTTTTTCTGATTTCCATTTGCCTGAATTACAGATGTTTATTCCTTCACCCTGAGTCTATATTTATCCTTTAAGGTAAGATGAGATTCTTGGTATGCAGTAGATATCTGGCCTGAGGTTTTGTATCCAGTCAGCCAACCCATGCCTCTTAAGAGGACAATTTAAGCCATTAACATTAATTGAGAGTATTGATAAGCCTGGTAACATTTTGGGTGTCATGTTTTTCAAAAGTCCAGTGTACATATTTTATCTTTTCACCAGTGTGGAAATTGGGTTTTGATCAAGAATTTCAGAGTGAGTTTACTTTAGTGGTAGAGCATTGTGCTAATCATTATGGTGGATGGGTCTGAGAATATCCCGAAGAGTTGGTTTGGTTATGGCAAATTTCTTTTACATGTGTATGTCAATAAAGTATTTAACTTCTCTGTCATAATTGAAATTCAATTTAGCTGCATATAGAATCCTCAGCTGAAAGGTTTTTTTTTGTTTGTTTTAGGAGATTGAAGGTCAATGACCATCCTCTTCTGGCTTGAAAAGTTTCATCAAAGAGATCTGCAGTCATTCTAATATTCTTCCCCTTGTAGGTTATTATTTTCTTACATCTGGCTGCATGCAGGATTTTCTCCTTCCTATTAACTTTGGTAAAGTTAATTACAATGTGTTTAAAAGATGCTTTATTTTGTTGAGTCATGTTGGGGTTCTGAAACTGTCTTGCCATCTGAATTTCAGTATCTCTTGCCATGCTTGGGAAGTTCTCCTCAATTATTTCTTGGAGTAGAGTATCTGTGCCTTTTGGACCATTCACTTCTTCAAGGATTCTTATAAGGTGAATGTTTGCTCTTTGGGAGTTGTTTCATAATTCTCTGAGGGAATGATTAGTTTTTGTTCTCTGCTTTTCTTCCTCTTTGTCTGTTCAGTTACTGAGGGATTCTCAATTCTGTTACTGAGGGATTCTACTGTATTTCTGAGATCTTTGAGGGCTACAAGTTCAGGCCTCAAGATGTCAAAATCTTTGGTGATTTTGTCTTTGAATTCGTTGAATTCTTGAGACAACTATTGAATTGCTCCTTGAATTTCTAATTACAACTTTACTTCCATTTGGTTAATCTTATTTGAATTCAAATTCTGAATTTGATTTCTGACATCTCAGCCATTTGTTTATGAATTGGATCTTCTGTTGTGTCTTCTTTGTCATTCCGTGGGGGAGATGATCTACTCTGATTATTCATGTTGCCAGAGTTTCTCCGCTGATTTCACCCCATGATTATTTTTCACCATTTGGCTAGAGAAGCTGGTAAGGTGAAATTAAATTTAGGGCTCCCAGAGTTGTAATTAACCAGTCCTTTACCAAAGAACTGGGACTGGTGATTGTGGCTTTTCCCCTATAGCTTTACAAAGATCCCATTCAATACTACAGCCTGAAACTCTGGGGACCTGCTTGGTGTGATGGGACTAGATGGTTCTGACCTGTATTTAGGTAGTCTCTGGCCAATGCTAGTGAATCAGTGGTTTTGGGCTGAAATCTCAGCTGTGGAAATGTACAAGCAACTTAGACACCCTGCTCCCCCACAGGCGACAACTGGAAGAGGAGAATCCTATATTCCCACAGCAACCCAATCAGAGTACAACCTTGGTGGGTCCCTGAGTGATCGGCCCAGGTCAAGAGTTCCAAACCAGTTGTCCTGGTCAACACAAACACAGATCAGATGGGAGAGCTGAAAAGGTCTTCAGCATCTAGGTAGTGGGGGTCCACCGGCAGCTCATGTGTAACTCACCGCAGTGCTCTGTGGAGTCAGAAAAGCCCGCCCAGCAAAACAGTCCAGGCAGACTGGTGCCTCCTTCCCCACCTTGCACCTCCATCACACCCAGGCACCAGTAGCCGCACAGGGCTGTGGCCCCATTCCCTCCAATGAGCAAATGCACCAGGGATTTGGGCCTCCCAGAGTCAGAGGAAAGTCTGTGCCTCTTCGGCCAGGTGACCATACTTTGCCACCAGCCAGCTAGGGAAGTTGAAGTCTGACTACCTCATTTGCTCAATGGAAACTGGGGAATGTTCTACCTGAGCTTGTTTCAAACTAGAGGCTAACAAGGCAGCAAATGTTTTTCACCCTCATAGACTGTGCCCCTGCTCCAGCCACTCTGCTCCTCTGGTATCCCTGCAATGCAAGGTCTAGCTCCCTTCAGCAGTCCATAGAATTGGGAAAGTGTCTCTCTGAAATTTGACTTTGGTGAGATCGCTCTATTAATGCTGCTGCTAGGTGGGAGGTGTCTTCACTCAGGTTCCTGCACCTCAGTTCCTGAGCCTCCACCTGTCATGTGGAGACCCAAGCCTCTGCCCACTGCTAAGTTGCGCTTTCTGAGCCAAGCCAAATACCCATGCCTTTCTGCACTGTTACTGGATTCACAGTACAGCATAGCTGCAGAACCTCAGACTGAGCAATGCCCAATCTTAACAAAGAACTGTGAACATTCTGGTTTCTGCAAGGGGTGGACTTCTAGACCACCAGGCCAGGGGGAAGGGTGGACTGGGGATTCAAAGTGGCAGGGAAGATATTTGTTCCAACTTTATGCCAGAAGAGAATGGCCAGGCTCACAGCAGGGACTTTCTGGAGAAGGAGTCCCAGCTTCTAGCAACCCGCTCACGTGGGATGAGAAGAGGACCTCGGTTTACTGCTCACTAGTAGAGATCCCACAGCAAGCAAGCAAGCAACTCTCTTGGGGGAGGGGATGGACATGCATCCTCTTTGGGGTGGATAAATGAAATTTGTTTCCTTGGAGTCGCAGCTTACCTCAGCAAAGAAAACGTTCAATTATCAGTCTCTTCTCTCAGCTCAGCTCCCACCTGCCAGCTTTGTTGGGTTCTTTCTGGCCATTATCTCTCCCTTTGGACAGGAGCTTCTGTTGAAAATAGGCTTCAATTGGCTACCATCCCCCACTCCCCTTTGCTCTTGTTGAATGTAAAAATTGGAGTTAGGGAACATAGCCAACCCAAGGATTTAGCAGAACACCAGGCACATTGAAAGAAAATGAACAAACAGACACACAAACACACAGATGAACACACAAATAGAGAATCAAAAACAAAAAACAAACAACAAAACAAACTTGAATAGCTTGGTATAAGCACTCTCAGCAACCATCAGAGGAAGGGGCAGGCTTGGTGCCCATAGCCTGGCAGCCAGGGCACCGGCCACACACAAGGCTGGTGGGCTCAAACCTTGCCCAGGATCCACCAAACAACAATGACAATCAGTACCGTGGCAGGCACCTGCCTGCAGCCCCAGCCACCCGGGAGGCTAAGGCAAGAGAATGCTCATCCTAAGAGAGTTAGAGGTTGCTGTGAGCTTTAATGCCACAGTACTCCACTGAGGGCGACACAGTGAAAGTCTGTCTAAAAAAAATAAAAAAGAAAAGAAAGAACAAAAGGGAAGCAGAGAAAAAATAATAATTAAAGAAAGGCAACAAAATTATTTTCATATATATAGAAACATACAAGTATATATGTGCTGTAGGGATCAACTTTAGTAGAAATATATTTATGTTGCAATATACTTTCCAGACACCAGGTGCCGTGAGTGGTTCCCAGGCTTACACCTGTTCCCTGGCTTAGACTGTTTTGGTGTCTGCTCAACCACTCGCCTGGAGCCTAGGCCCCACCAAACTGTTAATTCCACCATCAAAAAATCTTCACAGACAGGTCTCACAAATTTTCCCCGCAATAGTTCTGGTGAAGTACAGGACACCCTGGGCCAGTTCTGAGTGTGAGACTGTCTGCCCATGAGACTCAAAGACTCAAATTGTTGTACCTGGCCCATGCGGAAAGGTGCCTGTGGAGACCACCATCTCCAATTTTAAAACAATGGCCTCTTCCTATCTGGGATCTTTCCCATCTGAGTGTCTCTTCCACCGCCTAATAGCGGTGGTGCTGCACCAGACGGCACCCCAATCTGGCTGCCTTTTCCGTTCGGGATTCCACGCTTCACCAGTCTTTCCATACAACACCTAGTATCCCCACGAACTAGGAATTGTAATCCTCCTTGGTGGGGGCTGGTTGTTGCCACTGCCCGCTGCCAGTGCAGCCACAGCACAAAAACTTTCCTGGCAGTCTCTGTAGGCCTGGGCTACACTCCAAGTCCAGTAATCTGTCACCTTGCTGCACACCCCAAACTGCCACTCCACACCAATATTCCATGCTGGGAATGATCTAGCCCACTCACTCACTCTCACTTCTTGTTCCAGGAGAGCTGAGCTAAATGTCCTTCCTGTCTGCCATCATGTTCTGCCTCCCTACATCCTCACATTAACCTGAAATAAATTTACTTTTCAAAAAAAGAAAAAATTCTAGGTAAAGGTTGTACAACAAACATCAATATGCTTAACACTATTCTGAACTTTACATTTAGAAATTTTTAAGATAGTAAATTTTATGTATTTTTTTTTTTATCCCCCCAAAAAAACCAGTGGGCTAGATTTGGCCTGCTGTCCACAGTTCGCCAATCTTTTCTATAAATACTACGGCATCAAAAAAATATTACAATAAACTGTTGGTGAGGTTGTTGAAAAATTGGAACTCTAATAACTTGCTCATGAGATTTACAAAATCATTTTGGAAATTTGGCAATATTTTCCAAACCTTAGTATGTATAAACCCTATGACCACTCCTATCTATATCCTCAGGAAAATGCATATACAGGGTGTCCATTAAGTTCGTGTGTAATTTAAAATTTACAAATTACAACTGTTTTAAATTACACACGAACTTAATGGACACCTGTATATGTACAACAAAAGGCTTATAGTAGAATGTTCATATCAGTATTACTTATAGAAAAAGTCATAGCTAAGATGAATCCAAAATTTCATCAATAATATATAAATAACATTAGCTTCACAAAATGGAATGTTATATAATAATGAAAATGTGCTATGGCTGCATGTAACAACAACATGGATTAATCATACAGACATAAAAAGGCAAACTCCAGTACAGCTAATATATATTTCTATTTACTGAAAAAGCAAATAATACTGATCTATTGCTTTATAATACCATTTTTTAAAGTACGCTCTGGAAACCCCTTTAGAAGTCCTCAGAACACCTTTAGGAAATCTGTTAGGTTGAAACTACTTTCATAATAATAAAATGAGTTTTATGCATGTGTCTTTTTTACTCTCATTCTCTCACTCATGTGTGTATAGTAGAGTTTCTCAGAGATCATATGATGTATGTTGTTATCAGTGATTGCACATAAGAGCAGAAATGAGAAGCAAAGCCAGAGTCTTCTATTAATTCAGACATTAGGGAAATTCTTGTGATATGAAAACATCTCTATGAATTTTTCTTAGAAGAAAGTTATGTTAAGGCATGTCATTTATGGTAATATATAAAGGATTTATTACTTTTATAATTAAGTTGAAAAATGTATTTTTCAGCTTCTCGTTTAAATTTTATGATAGGGTAAATGAACTATAAACAAAGGCTCTCTGGAGTTTTAATAAGTTTTAAGAGTTCAAAGAGTCTCGGGACCGAAAAGTTTGAGAAACACTTTTAGAAAGCAGGGTAGTTACTGCTGGGTAGTAAAATAGGTTTAATGATTGGAAGGAGGCATGTAGGGAATTTTCTTGAGTGTTGCTAATTTCTGTTTTTACCTTAGTAGAGAGTGTATAGATGTATTTAGTTTATTAGAAATCTTTACAGGCTATGATATTTATATTGTATACTTATATACAAGTGTCCTATATGTAGTAATCTTTGCAAATTATCCATTGATATTCATGACCTGTCACATGACACCAGAAATACATTGTGATACCACAAGAGCCCTCTACTGACTAGATGCCATCAACTTATGTCATCAACACAGCATGCTGATGTCATCTGCAGTTAATGTGATCAGTGTAGTGTGTTGATGCATGTTGAGGAATAATCAGATGTGTATTGCTTGGTTTTCTGATCTATCCACTTTAAATCTAAAATAGCCTATTAATGATTTTTTTCTGACTGTATATTTCTTACCTTCCTAGGAAGAATCCCATCCATTTTCAACACTTCAGCCACCCTGGTGACAGTGATTATGGAGGTGTACAAGTCAGGAGCCAAGATGAGACTGATGACCGGCCTGAATGTCCCTATGGAGCATCCTGTTATAGGTACATAGATGTAGATGTTTGTCTGCACTTTTTTTCTTCCTAATCTTTGTTATTTATTTAGGAGAAACTGCAGGCAGCTTCTCATCTCAAGCCTTTAACTT
The DNA here is from genome assembly GCA_963574355.1 of Loris lydekkerianus. Lineage (NCBI taxonomy): Eukaryota > Metazoa > Chordata > Mammalia > Primates > Lorisidae > Loris > Loris lydekkerianus. The sequence goes on from CAUYPK010044097.1 coordinate 10,190, forward strand.
TTAGTTTTTAAACTATAAATAACAGGTTTTTGTTTTGTCAGCTGGTAGAATTGCATTTTGTCTAAGTAATTCTAAATTATTGAAATTATAAATACCTATAAATTCTATAAATTTATAATTTATAAAAATTATAAATACCTGAAATATTTCTTTATTTTTAACTTTCTGAGATTCAAATGAGAGCATTTAAAAGCTGTTGATCCTACCCCAACGTACCCTCTAATCAGACTCTTAAGTGTGACATATAGGTACATTTGGAATGTTAGCTCTGCCTTCCTTTACGTCCTTGATTCCTACTACTCTCTTATTCTTGCCAGCACATGAAATTCAATCCTAAAAGAAACAATAAGAGTCCCTTTCCTCTCAACTTCCATAGTATCTGGTCCTGTCTCTATTATGCATAGAGTAGAGCTTACCAAATCATGAGATTCCTTACCAAAATATCTTCTGCCACAAGCAGCCAAATGTCTTGACAGCAAGGAATGTTACCCTTGTATCTTACAACTTTGCTTAATAAATTAATGAACTTGAAATGCCATGCTACCAAAGAAGTAATGATTTCAGCTTTAAAGAGATTTAATTCCAGATAGCCATCTTTTTTAGGTAATTCTAAACACATATCACTGAATCTACTGGGCTCCTTAAACCTGGTGCTATTTCCATGATTGTGGTTTTTATAAAGAAGGCAAAATAAGTTTCTGAGACCTGAAAGGAAAATTGAAGTCTTATACCTTATCATTTGAAAGTAAGTGTTTCATCCTAGCAGAACATCCTGCAGATAATCAGAGGCTATTATGATCAACTTTAAACAAATTTGAAAATTTAGAAGAAATAAATAAATTCCTAGAAATATGCCGCTTTAGAAATAAAAGAAGAAATAGAAAAATGGAATGAATAATCTTATAATAAGAAAGAAATTAAATACACAATTTAAAAACTTCTTCCAAAGTAATTACAGATTTCTTTGGTTTTAATGACAAGTTCTAATAAAAATTTAAAGAAGAAATACTTTTTATATAAACTATTCCAGTGAAAGTAAAGGAGAGTATATTTTCCAGCTTATTTATGAGGACAGCCTAACTTTGATACCAAACTAGCAAGAATAATACAAGAAGGAAAAATTATAGGATAAGTTTACTTTTGAACTTAGTTGTAATCAAGCAGTAAATTGAAAAGGAAAATGTGGTGACCAAAGAAGGTTTATCCAAGGAAGGCATCTTTTTTTTAACTTAAGTAATGTAATTTATCATGTCATCAGAGTAAGTAGAAAAGTTGTATATTCATCCCAATAGATCATTGAAAAAAACCTGACACAAATCAGCATTCGTTTATGGGGGGAAAAAACTCATTAGAAAGTAGGACTACAAGGGAATTTCTTTAATATCCCAAAGGATATCTAAAAAAAAAAATTTGGTAGCATATATCATAGTTAGAAGTAGTTTATTTATTTATTTATGCATTTACTTTTATTAAATCATAGCTGTGTACATTAATGCAATCATGGAGTACAATGTGCTGGTTTTATATACCATTTGAAATATTTTCATTAAACTGCTTAACAAAGCCTTCACCACATTTTCATAGTTATTGTGCTAAGACATTTATATTCTACACTTAATAAATTTAGCAAGTACCCTTGTAAAATGTACCATAGGTGTGATCCCACCAGTTAACCTCCCTCTACCCATCCCCCCCCTCCCCTCCCTTCCCTCTCCTCTTTCCCCATATTCTTGGGCTATAGTTGGGTTATAGCTTTCATATGAAAGCTATACATTGGTTCATAATACGACTGAGTACACTGGATACTTTTTCTTTCATTCTTGATATACTTTGCTAAGAAGAATATGTTCCAGCTCTATCCATGTAAACATGAAAGAGGTAAAGTCTCCATCTTTTTTAAGGCTGCATAATATTCCATGGTGTATATATACCACAATTTATTAATCCATTCATAGGTCGATGGGCACTTGGGCTTCTTCCATGACTTTGCAATTATGAATTGGGCTGCAATAA
>CAUYPK010044100.1:0-18248 GCA_963574355.1 Loris lydekkerianus
GGGCAAGAGACATGAATAGAACCTTCTCTAAAGAAGACAGATGAATGGCTAACAAACATATGAAAAAATGTTCATCATCCCTATATATTAGAGAAATGCAAATCAAAACCACCCTGAGATACCATCTAACCCCAGTGAGAAGGGCCCACATCACAAAATCTCAAAACTGCAGATGCTGGTGTGGATGTGGAGAGAAGGGAACACTTTTACTCTGCTGGTGGGACTGCAAACTAGTACAACTTTTCTGGAAGGAAGTATGGAGAAAACTCAAAGCACTCAAGCTAGACCTCCCATTTGATCCTGCAATCCAATTACTGGGCATCTACCCAGAAGGAAAAAAAGCCTTCTATCATAAGGACACTTGTACTAGACTGTTTACTGCAGGTTAATTTACAATCGCCAAAATGTGGAAACAGCCTAAATGCCCACCAACCCAGGAATGGATTAACAAGCTGTGGTATATATATACCATGAAATACTATTCAGCTATTAAAAAAAATGGAGACTTTACATCCTTCGTATTAACCTGGATAGAAGTGGAAGACATTATTCCTAGTAAAGCATCACAAGAATGGAGAAGCATGAATCCTATGTACTCAATTTTGATATGAGGACATTTAATGACAATTAAGGTCACGGTGGGTGTGGGGGAAGGGGGAGAGCAGAGAAAGACGGAGGGAGGGATGGAGAAAGGAAGAGCATAGAGAGAGAAGGAGGAAGGGGGTTGGGGCCTTGGTGTGTGTCACACCTTTCTGGGGGCAAGACAGGATTGCAAGAGGGACTTTGCCTAACAGATGCAATCAGTGTAACCTGGTTTATTGCACCCTCAATGAATCCTCAACAATAACAACAACAAAAAAATTGCAGCTAGAAATGTGCAGATCCTACCAACTAGTCCCCAAGAGAAAATTTCACACACATGCACCAAGAACACAGAATTTATTATTAAACATTTTAATATAAATAATGTAATTATCCATAGGAAATAGATCAATAAACTGTTATATAAGCATGAGATAAAATAATATATTCAAAAGAATAAGATTGATATGAAGTCATATAGATAGATCTTGAAAATAATGTTGAATGAAAACATCATGCTTACAGTGACAGCAGTAGTGTGACAGAGTTTATGCCCTTCTAGGAGGTAGCGTCATGAACTGCAGTGAACAAAGTAAACAAGGTCCCTGCTTTCATGGAGTTTCATTCTAGAAGAGTAGTGATGTGAATTTTGAAGAAAAAAGCACAAAGAAACAATGTATTGCTTTAAATAAGGTAGTATTTAAATACTGAGGATTGACAATTAAGTTTGAACTCATCCTAGAAAAAGTACTACATATCTCATTGCAGAGTATCACTATAGTCACCTTCAAAGTACTTCCCTTGGGAACCTGTGGGCCAATGCCAATGCCTAGTCTTCAATATAATTTTGGAATTCTTTTTCTGAAATGATCATCAGAGCTGTTGTCCTATGGCACACAAAACATGTAACAACAATAATGACAGGAAGACACCACCACACATGAACACAGAACACAGCTGTGAGATACTGATATGCCAAGGTTAGGAAATCTTGATTTCTTTGTACACTGCTGCCAACATAAATGTGTGGTGTCAAGTTGTGAACCCAATTGTCAGATCTTCATACGATGACAGTTCTGATGGTCATTCCAGAAAGAGCTCCAAAATTGCTTTGAAGAGTGAACTAGATGCTGGCATTGGTACACAGCTTCTCAAGGGAAGTACTTTGAAGGTGACTCTAGGGATGTGTAACAATGAGGTATACAGCATTTTTTCTAGGATGAGTTACAAACTTTATTGTCAGATTTTCATATTTTCAGTTTTTTTTTCAAGAGAGGTCATGGTGTTCTTTCATGTTTAAGAATATTTTCCTTTAAAAATAAATACTAGATCAACATTTTGGTTTATTTCATAATACTTTCATTCACTTAGAACCAGGTAGAGAGTACTCTACTATATTTGGAAAAAGAATGACACCTTAGAGAGGACTGAAAGCTTCAAAACTTGTAGATGACTTACTTTTTCTGCCTGAATGCTTGAATAATTCTTCCTTCAACAACTTCAATGGGCTGTATCTGTAATCAATCTTTTGTCTTATTTTCTCCTCTCCCCCTGATAACAGTGGATGCTTTCTGAGCCAAAGATTATTTTTTCTTAATTTCAAGTAAAAAATTTTCTTTTGTATCTCACATTTAAAATTATTTTTCTGCTCCATACTAAAACAGAATATATCCTTATTCATCTGATAAATATTAGTTATGTCACTGACAGTTATAAAAATTCACACAGTAAACAACTTAAAGTGTTAGGGTGAATAATATGTTTTCCTGTCTTCTAGACTAGCATTGACCCACAGAACTTTGTTAAGTTGGAAATGTTCTCTACCTGTGCTGTCCAATATAGTAGCCACTATGTACTTACATTTATTTAATTTCTTTAAATAAAACATCTACATTGTAATTATATCCTCAAAGTTTTCATCTCTTTTCTCTAACTTAAATGTGACTGTCGCAAGCCTATTCTTTGCAGCTAATTTAATACACAGTTTTCTCTAACTTAAGTGTATAGTATTTTTCTTACACTCATGTTTTATCATTTTATTTTGTAATTTTATTTTGTTGAGTTCATGTTCTTCTTAAACTCTTTTATAAATCTTCAGTGGAGGACTTTCCTTCTGTTTTGGGGTTATGTTTTCTTCCAAATTGAGGTTTTTCCTTCTAGTTATAGTTGGATGGCTGATTATTTTGCTATTCCCCCATTTTTCTGTACCTGAGCTTAGCAAAGTTAAATGCAATCCTTTTCTAGAAGACCTGGCCTCTTTATTTTCTTGTGAGATTTCATGAAATGTCAGATTACTACTACACATCAATTGGTTCAGTGAGCATTTTAGTCCTAATTCAAGAGGTGGTGCACTATTAGGTTTTGGATTATATCCCCAATTCAGTGTTGCCTTCTGAAATAGTTGATTTAATTTGAGAATAACAGTTGTAATGAATTCTTAAAATTATCCTAATTTGTAGATTTCTGGATGTGAGTATGAAGTTTGGAACCACACTGAATGGTGGACTTTGGATCCTGACCTTTTTTGTTCACTACAACTGATTTTGTGGAGTATTTAGAATTATTTTTTGCTTGGTAATGCAGGAGAGAGTCTATGACCCATATTTAGTACTTTGGTATCTTAACCTAAAACCGTTATTTTCAGTAATTCTTAAATAGACTGAATTTTTTTTTTTAAAATATAAATAGTAGGAAAATAAATACTCATGACCTTGCCATAGGGAACTAATTAAACACTCATTTCAGAGCATTTTAACTACAGAAAACTATTTATTTTCTCACAGTGGTTGATTAAATCTATATTACAAATATGTTTTAAAGTTATTTTAAATATTTGGTTCTCAATTATTTTCCTATACTTGTATGTTCAGATAATACCATCAATATTTTTTATTGCCCTGTGGGGGAAAGTATAAAACTTGCAGAATATTAAAAACAATGTTTCAGATTCTGATATTCTTGATTTTTCTTCTACTTTAGAGCCCTATCCCTCAGTGTGAACTGCTAAAATTATTTCTGAAATGAGGAAGTACACATTTTAATATTATAAAAACAAATTTAGTTCATTTATATTTAGCTTGCAAAATCTATTTTTATGTGGAATTGTCTAAAATGTGTATTTTTTCAGTGTCTTTTTTTGTATTGAATAAAAGATCCTAGAACCAATTAAAACATTTTGTGATCTAAGTTATTTTTGTTAATATCAGTTATAAAAACATCAGCATTATTTATGAAACCACTGGTCTAGAATAATGCTGTTTAGTATGGTACCCTCTACATGTAAGGGGTTATTTAATTTTATATTTTTATTAATTAAAATTAAATAAAGTAAGAAAGTACCTCAGTTGCACAAGCCATTGCAAGTTGTTCACTGGTCAAATGTGTTTAATAGCTACACTACTTGCTAGCGCAGGTATAGAACATTTGGAATATCATAGACCATTCTATTATTCAATGTTTGTCTAGAAATCAGGAAATTATTTATTCACCTAACACTTTAAATTGTTGACTGTGTGAAGTTTTGCAACTGTGAATGACATACTTTATACCTTTGTCATCAGAATTCTGAAAAGCATCACAATTGTTTAAAATTAAAATCAGGAGAAAATTATTTTATTTTTTAACTTCAAAAAGTTACATATTCTCCCATCTCCCCTCAGCACCATCTTAAGCACAATTAATCACATAACAGATCATAACTGACTTTTTTGCTCCGCAGCGTTTTCTTCATATCTTACTTGTAGCTCTATTATTTTCTCTAATCTTTTTAACTGTTTAATACATAGCTTTATAATAAATATTTTTATAAACTGATCAAAACCATTTATGAAACAGGGCAAACCAGAAATACTTACTACCTATTGCCTAATGGTTATCCGTAAGACTGATATTTCAAAATGAACACAAATTTTATCAATGTGACCTACAAAGAAAATTTCTAACAATTTTTTCGCTGTATCTTTTTAACTTAGAAAAGCAGCAGTGGAAGCGAGCGCGCGCGTGCTCCGTCTGTCGGTGCGGCGGAGCGGGCCACGGCAGTGGGTAGTGGGCGGGTATAGCGCTTCGCGGAGCCGGCGAGAAGTGACTGAGAGAGGCGGGGATGGGGGCGCCGGAGCGGGGAGGTTGCAGGCCCCTGGACTGCTGACCGTGCACCCGGAGCGGTAGTCAGCGGTGGCGGTGGAGCCCCGGGGCAGCATATCATCTAATCTAAAAAAGTCTTCCATGAAAACGCCAGTTTTAAAAAATAAGTAATGCCATCTGTTTTCCTAAAAGACTGAAATGGGGGCTATCATTTTGAGAGCTCCCTGGTTATGAATGTGCTTCAGTTTCATAATGCCTCCTGCTAGGGCAGACGTCCTTGACATCTGGGCAGTGGATTCAGATAGCATCCGATGGCTCTATACTTGTGGACTTCCTTTTGCCCACTGGGATTTACATCCAGTTGGAGGTACCTTGGGGGTACATCTCTTACATTAAGCAGATGTTACGGAATCAAGTTCACAATCACCCAATGTTTAACCTCCTTATGGAAATTTATTCTTATATGTTTGCATGTGTGAATCAAACTGCTGTATAGGGGGAGCTTGAAGATGAAACAAAGACTCTGTGATGTCAGACCTTTTCTTCCAGTTCTCAAATTAGTGACGAGAAGTTGTGACCCAGGAGAAAAATTAGACTCAGAAATTGGAGTCCTTATTGGAAAAGGTCTGCATGAATTTGATGCCTTGAAGGATGCTGAAGTGAATGAATTTTGGAGAAAAATGTGCAAATTCAGTGAGGAAAAGATTCAGTCAATTGTTGGATTGTCTTGGATGGACTGGTTAAAGCAAGCATATCCACCAGAACATGAACCATCCATCTTTGAAAACTTAGAAGATAAACTTTATGGAGGAAAGCTGATTGTCACTGTTCATTTTGAAAGCTGTCAGGATGTGTTTAGCTTTCAAGTTATCTCCTAATATGAATCCTATCAGAGTAAACGAATTGGCAATCCAAAAACGTTTGACTATTCATGGAAAGGAAGATGAAGCCAGCCCCCATGATTATGTGTTGCAAATCATTGGAAAAGTTGAATATGTATTTGGTGATCAGTATATCTGGAATTGTGTAATGAACAGGACCCTTCCCCACTTTATACTTGTGGAATGCTACAAAATCAAGAAAATGTATGAACAGGAAAGGATTGCCATAGAGGCTGCCATAAATTGAAAGTCATCTAACCTTACTCTTCCTTTACCACCAAAGAAAACGCGAATTATTTCTCATGTTTGGGAAAATAATAACCCTTTCCAGATTGTCTTGGTTAAGGGAAATAAACTTAACACAGAAGAAACTGTAAAAGTTCACGTCAGGGCTGGTCTTTTTCATGGTAACGAACTCCTGTGTAAAACTATTGTAAGCTCAGAAATACCAGGGAAAAATGATCACATTTGGAATGAACCACTGGAATTTGATATTAATACTTGTGACTTGCCAAGAATGGCTTGGTTATGTTTCGCTGTTTATGTAGTTTTGGATAAAGTAAAAACGAAGAAATCAACTAAAACTATTAATCCCTCTAAATATCAAACCATTTGGAAAGCTGGAAAAGTGGTACTAACATACTGACTTTTTAAAATTGTTTTATACATATATAAAGGAATGATTTTAAAACTGTTGAAATAATTGAGTAAAATTTTCAGATCCACATTCTCTTAAGTGAAATTCCAGGAGTCACATATGTTCGATCATTCAGAATGTTGTCCATTTTAGAATGATCACTGAAAGCACCTTATTTAGTACACCTTGTGGGTCTGGGCATAAACGTACAATTAGACACATTAGTATTTGGATTGAAATATATGGATATTCACACTAAATGTGACAAATAAAAGACTATCTTTACTTAAAAACAACAACAACAAAAAAAAGCAGTAGTCAATTAAAAATTCCTTGTAAAAATTAATGTTTATTAAATAGCTATTGATTTTATAGGTGGCAAATGCACAACTCAGAAAATTATAACATGTAAAAATATTTTTAAAAATCATCCAGTAGACTACTACCCCAGAATAATCACTCTAAACATTCTTTAATATGTAGGGCTTCCCTATGTTGCCCAGGCTGGTCTTGAACTTCTAGACTCAAACAGTCATCCTGCCTCCGCCTCCTGAGTAGCTGGGACTACAAGTATACACCACTATGCCCAGATCCTTTTTAAATTAATATTTTTTCCAATTTAATTTTTTTAAAGTTGGCTTTTTAAGAGAAAAACCATATACTGAACTGATGACTTAGTTTTTTTAATTGAAAAGGTTTAATAAGCAGGCTGAAAGAAAAAAAGGCCCATAAACATACATTATCATGCCATTTCCTAACTCCAGGATAATGGAAAGAGCCTAATAGCTTAAGAAGGAAGAAAGATACTGACTATAAATGAAAAAGAAATAGATTAGATATCTCAGCAATATTAGATTTTGGAAAAAAGTAGAAGAATGTCTTCAAAGTGTGAGGAAAGCTAATATAGAACCTGGAATTTCTTATCTAGGAAAATTACCTATAAGCATAAAAACAGACTTTAAATGCATATAGTTTCAAAAGTATGCCTACCTAAAACCTTTTCTAAAAAATTATGACAATTCAGCATCATAAAAAGAGAATCCAATAATAAGGTTGAAAGGGTATGAACATAAGAAACTGAAAACATCTTAATTATCTATCCATCTATATATTTGTCTTTTATCAACCAGAAAGCAAGTATATATAAATATATATTCAGGAGGCATATACACATACATACACATACACATATTCTAACAACCAGAAAGTAAAAAAAAAAATTAAGAAATATTGAGAAGAGACAAGAAACATAAGATAGTAAAGGGCTAAACATTGTTACCATATATACTCGAGTATAAGCCGAGTTTTTTCGGCACAAATCCCGAACTCGGCACAAATTTTGTGCCGGAAAAAACTCGGCTTATACTCGAGTATAAACGGTAATTCTTGTAATATTTTAAACTTTTGGTTATTATTATATCTGTTATTGTGATCTGTGATCTTCAATTTTACTACTATTAATTGCTTTGGGGTACCACGAATTGTATGTATACAAGATGGCAAACTTAATCCATAAGTTTGACTATTCTATTAACCCACTGTTCCCCTATCTCTCTCCCTTTCCTTAGCCCCCTCTATTCCCTAAGGCACAATATTGGTTAATTAATATTAGGTTAATTAATAATTCTACAATGGCCTTTAAGTGTCTGAGTGAGAGCAAGAGTATTTCACTTTAAATGAAAAACTAGATAGAAATGATTAAGTTTAATGAGAAAGGCATGTCAAAAGCTGAGGTAGGCTGATAGCGAGTCCTCTTATACCAGTTAGCTACATTGTGAATTCAAAGGAAGATTTCTTGAAGGAAATTAAAAATGCTAGTCCAGTGAGTACACAAATGGCAAGAAAGAAACAGCCTTACTGCTGTTATGATGAAAGTTTTAGTAATCTGGATAGCAGATCAAACCAGCTACTACCTTCCCTTAAACAACAGCAAGACCCTGTTTCTCTTCAATTCTGATGGTGGAGAGAGGTAAGGAAACTAGAAAAAAAGTTGGAAGCAAACAAAAGGTGTGTCACGTGGTTTAAGAAGCCAGCACTATAGCATAAAAATGCATGGTGAAGCAACAGGTGCTGACGTAGAAGTTGTAGCAAGTTAATCAGATGATCCAGCTACAACCATTGAAGAAGGTGGCTACACTAAACAACAGATTTTCAATGTGGAATAATGGTCTTCTGTTGGAAGAAGCTGCCATCTAGGACTTTCGGGGCTAGAGAAAAATCAATGCCTGGCTTCAAAGCTTCAAAGGATAGGCTGACTCCCTTTTTAGGAGCCAATGTAGTTAGTGACTTTAAGTTGAAGCCAAAGCTCCTTTACTACATACCATTCCAAAAATTCTAGGGCTCTTAAGAATTAATGTTAAATCTACTCTTCCTGTGCTCTAGAAATGAAACAAGGTGGGGATGACAGCAGAACATCTGTTTACAACATGGTTTATCAAATATTTTATGGCCCTGCTGAGATTTACTGCCCCCTAAAAAGATTCCTTTCAAAATAATACTACTGCTCATTAGCCATAAGCCTCATTACCCAAGAGTTCTGATGGGAGATGTACAGGAGATTAATGTTTTCATTCCTGTTAACACAATAGCCATTCTGCTGTCCGTGGATCAAGAGCAATTTAGATTTTTAAGTCTTGTTATTAAGAAATACATGACTTAAGGCTATTGCTGCCATAGATAGTGAATCTTCTGATATATCTGGGCAAAGTAAATTAAAAATCTTCTGAAAAGGATTCACCATTCTAGATGCCATTAATAACATTTGTAATTCATGAGAGGAAGTCAAAATATCAACATCAACAGGTATTTGGAAGAAGTTGATTCCAAACCTCAGGAATGACTTTGAGGGATTCAAGACTTCAGTGGAAGAAGTTAACTGAAGATTCGGTAGAAAAGGTAAGAGAACTAGAATTAAAGATGTGACTGAATCGTTGCCATCTCATGATAAAATTTTAATCAATAAGGAGTTGCTTCCTATGGTACACTAATAATGACGCATCTTACAATCAATTACCTCTCAGAGCTGATAAAATATGGTATTTCTTTGGTTGAGCAGGCCAAAATTTCCTTAGCATCTCTCCAAGTACTGCACCAGTACGTAGCAATATTTTAATATAATATGGTATACACGAATGTTATATGCTAGTAATTTACCCAGCTAATATCCGTGTGAGCTCCTGATTACTCTTCAATATTTTTACCATTCTTTTAGCCAAAAATCTGAACAAAAAAAAAATTTGGTCCATACAAATTAAAAATCATCAGTACTATGGCTTTTAGTCTTATGAAGTAAAGAATTAATCAGTGCTAGAAAATAGACCGAAGGCAATAGCATCAGATCATTCTTCACCTCTGAAAAAATTGGCGTGGATGCAGAGAAAAGGGAAAACTTCTCCACTGTTGATGGGAATGCAAACTAATATGTTCCTTTTGGAAAGCAGTTTGGAGAACCCTCAGGGCTCTAAAAATTGACCTGCCATTGGATCTTGCAATTCCTCTACTAGGAGTATATCCAAAAGACCAAAAATCACTTTGTAAAAAAGATATTTGTACCAGACTATTCATTGCAGCTTAATTCGTAATACCCAAGGCATGGAAGAAGCCCAAGTGCCCATCAACCCATGAATGGATTAATAAATTGTGTTATATGCATACCATGGAATACTATGCACCCTTAAAAATGATGGAGACTTTACCTCTTTTATGTTTACATAGAGGGACCTGGAACATATTCTCCTGAGTAAAGTATCTCAAGACTTTCTTATGAAAGACAGAACAAAACTATAGCCCAGGATGAAGGAGAGAAATGGAGGGGAAAGGGAGGAAAGGAGGGAGGTTTGATAGAGGGAGGGTAAACGGCGGGACCACACCTACAGAGCATATTGCAAGGGTACAAGTCAAATCTGTCAAGAGCAGAACATAAACGTGTTAACACAATAATCAAGTAAATGAGGTAAAAGCTACGTTGATCGGTTTGATGCAAGCACGTCAAATTGCATAAAAAAATCAACACATTGTACCCCACATACGCATAAATATATTCATGATCTATGTGTATATGACTTAATAAAAAATTAAAAAAAAAAGAAAAAAAGAAAATCTTTAAATAATTCTTATGAAAACGTGTAATAAAACTGTTCAGGCTATCTTAAATGTCAAAAATCATTAAACGGGTAAGATTAGAAAAAACGTTATCTGAATGGTTTCCATATTACTATTTATAATGTAAGTGAAAATGACAATGAAAATGAGAGCTTGAGGACAGAAGCAGGAACACTCTGGTACTTTTGTCCTTTAGGCAGAAATTCATCATGTAAAAATTTACTCAACATGTTATCATATTTGGAAGCCTTAAAATTTTTGAAGTATGTCAACATTACCCAGCCTTCTTACTGTGACTCACTGACCAAGTCAGATGTAATCACTACTATAATCTACCACACCATTTGTTATAATGTCTGTTTCTAATCAAACAAAAAAATTAATTCGTGTTTTGATGAAATCTCTATTTCAAGAGAATGCTAAGAATAAAACTCTTTAATATTCAGCTATTACAGCTGTCAATTACATCAACATCCTCCCTCCTACTTTTAAAAATCTCCTGCCTTTGATTTCTAACCTAGAACATGATGAATTATTGTTCTATCTGCCTTTTCTAAAAGAAAAAATATCAGATTTTTGGTTCTTTTCTGCCTTATGGTACTTACAGTTATTAAGTATTAGGTAGAAAAGGTCATGAATAAATTAAAATAAAAAACAGACGTCATTAGCTCTACAGTAGACAGGATGGAAAGAAAAGATTTCTCTTTTTTAATCAGACAACAAGGTTAGAAAACTATCGTGAATAAAGAAAATGGCACTACCTTTGGATAAAAATAGTTTTTCTACTTTAAAAAATAACATTTGAAACTAAATTATTACAAACTTCTAATATATTTACATATATATATATTCATCAGACACATTTACCTTTACCCACAAAGAGCTATAAACATATTTCTTTCCTTTTCATTTTATGCTTTTCTGTGCTTACTGCTATATCATTTTGTGGTCTTTGTTTTGGCAGATGCACAAGCAAAATCTGATTCCAACAGTTTGACCCTTCTCACTTTTTATGTTCTCTAGGGCATAATAAAACCCAAGATACAATCCCTCAGCAGTTAATGAAGCTTAACCTCACACCCTCTTAATTACCAATGCATTACACCAACTATGGGCATCATACTCCTCTCTAAGCTATTTTACAATTCAGCAGAAGTACTACTGAGCTATTATGTAGCAACATAATCCATGTAGCATGAGAAATCCTTCTTAAAAATAAAATCTTTTGATCCTTGCCGGTTTTGATAACTGTATAATTAATACTACTTAAGCATTATCCATGTATCAGTAAGTATGTTACTTTGTTGGGTTTTTTTGTGTTTGTTTTGGCAACATTCATTTTCTAAAAGTTAGAAAACAGAAAAATATCCAAGGATATTGATTGCCATAATTTTAACATGAAAGTACCAGACATCTAACCTGAATATCCATATATTAAAGGTATATCCCCAACATTATCTAAACTATTAAGAAATATGGGGGAGGGGAGTGAGTTAGCTGTTAAAAACATTCAGAAAAAAGTCATAGAGTTGCAGAAAAAAGTATCCCCAACATTATCTACATCTAAACTATTTAGAAATATGGGGGAGGGGAGTGAGTTAGCTGTTAAAAACATTCAGAAAAAGTCAGGGCAGGGGGCACAGCTGAGTGTTGCATAAAAGTTTTAACAACTCAGATATTTTAAGATTGATAATTAGCATATTAATTTATTTTCATGAATATTTTCAAACTAAGCTCAGTACAAATAAAAAATATCTTAGTCCAATTTAAGGTATTTTTTCTTGAATATAAAGGTGGCAAAATTACTGCTATTATAAGAGGAGTGAAAAAATACTTTCACAATGACATACAAATATTGTTCTAATAAAACTCCTGAGTTAAGCTTGAAAAAAATAATCCTTTTTACTTGGCAACTACATCACTTACATGAATCAGAAAATAAAAAAGGAGATCAGTGAGATAAGAACATCTCAATACTTTGCTATCAATCCCTATCACATTTCTCTTTAACATATAAACGAGGAATGTGTTGAGAAGACTGGATAATACTTCCTTAATTTTTCTTTTTTTTTGACTACGATAGAAGAAAGGAGGAGGATAACATGAAGAACAAGAAATGGAAATCTGTATAACATATTCAGAAATGAAAGGCAAGAAATACACTAAGAAATAAAAAAGCTACCTTCACTTAACACGAATCGAAACAAATTATCTAAAAATATTATATTCTTAACCATCACATTTTAATTTTTTAAAATTTTTTTAACTTTTTTTTTTTAATTGTTAAATCATAGCTGTGTACATTAGTGCAATCAAGGGGTACAATGTGCTGGTTTCATAGACAATCTGAAATATTCTCATCAAACTGTTCAACGTAGCCTTCATGGCATTTTAAAGTACCAATCACAGAAAGATTTCAAAGCAATTTAGATATGTAAATAATCCTTAGGTTCTAGTAATGAGATTGGAAAAATGCAGTGCAGGTAGATTTAAATTCCTTATCTAGATTCTAGCAATATGTCTGCTAATATCATAAATAATACTCCACGTCTTGACGAGGGCAACCACATGCTTTCAGTACTGCCTATGGATGCCCTTGACTTAAAAGGAGTTCACCGGGAAAAACATTGGGTGCCCTGGCATTCTCATATTATTAGTTTCTATAATTATTTTCTGACATATATAAATATCAAAATCATCAAGCTGCTAGGAATAACTCTTCATGTAGTTGATATTAATTTTATTAATTTTTCTCACATACCACATATATTGAGCAAAGATCTAGAATTTATAAACTTTATATATCAAAATGCAAAAGCTACATAATATATTATTTCCAAATGTCCTCTTATTTCAAATAAATTTCTTAAAAAGAAAAGTTAAAATAAGAAATTCCATCCTTTAATAGAGAGACACAGATAGACTGTTGGTATATATTAGTATTTCTAACCATAAAAATTAGAACTTTTCTGTGGCAGGTTCCTTTACAAAGTAAAGTTATTATAGTAAATGTTATCAATATTTAATCTGACTGTGGGTATGCTGCACATCAGTATAACTCATACTTGACGGTTAATATAAGAAAATAACCTGCAAATACTTCTATGGTTATGGTGAAGAGAGTTACTAAGTAGATGACTAACATTAATAAAAGCATGTAAACTTCTGGGCATTATTTATATATGATATACATATACACATATGTGTATATGCATATGTACTGTATATATGTGTATCGCATAGGTACATATGCCTGTACACACACATATACACACTTAGTCATGCATTGCTTAAGGAGAAATGCATTTTATCATTGTAGAATATAAATATTATAGAGTATACTTATACAAATCTAGGTGGTATAACCTATTACATACATAGGCCATCTGGTATAGCCCAGTGGCTCTCAATCATCCTAATGCCGTGACCCTTTAATACAGTTCCTCATGTTGTGGTGACCCCGACCAGTTGCTAAGTATTAAAGGGTTGAGGCACTAGGAAGGTTGAAAACCACTGGTATAGCCTATTGTTCCTAGGCTATAAAAAATATATAACATATTACTTATGAAATACTGAAGGCAACTGTAACACAAAGATAAGTATTTGTGTATCTAAAAAAAAAAAGGTACAGTAAAAATACAATATTATATTCCTATGGGACCACCATTGTACATGTGGTTTGTCACTGACAAAAATGTTATTAAGCAGTGCATGACTGTACTTATGAGTATATATAAAAAATGTGGTGCTTATAATAGGAAATATCTTGGTTAAAATAAATCTTATAAAATGTTTTAAAAATTACACTGACTTTTTCTGCTTTATCACTGGTATTTTGGGGTCTAATACCGTGTGCAATTATTTTTAGTAAATGTTTTCATGTATAATGATGTATGTTAATTTGTTTTATGAAAATGTTGCAGATGATAGTCTATACTAAGCAGATTATATAATAATAATTTGATTATACAATTCTTAGGACTGAAAAGATTTTCTACGAAGTTCCTTTAAGTATTTGTCCCTATCAAATATTAACTAAGATAATTTCTAAAAATCTAATATGACTGAAGTCGCTCTTAATATACTTTACATTAGTTTGAAAGAAACTAAGATAGTGACAATGATCTTTAATATCATTTCTTAAACAGAGTTCACAGAATTTTTACACTTTTGGAAAAGAAGTATTCTAGAGTTTCGAGAGTATCCACTGTCAAAGAAATTTCAATTGGGATGGCATGAGGTAGGACCTTCATTTCAATTGGGATGGCATGAGGTAGGACCTTCATTTAAGAGGTCTAGATCAGTTAAATTCCTAGCTCAGGAATATACAAGTGAATAGTTTTTATTTGTCTGAAATCATTTTCTTTTATTTTTCCAGAATAAAAACAGCTTATAGAAAAGGTCACAAGCAAAAGTCCTTACAGTACTGTGGGCACTATGTGAGACTAAATATCATTTTCATTTTATTAAATTATTTTCTGTGAAATATTTGGTATTAATGAACAAAACTGAGTCTCCTTCTAATCTTTGATTACTGAGAAATAGAGGCACCTGGGTAAAGGGATAAGCCAGGGTATCTTTAATTCTATAGCAGTCTGTATGTTGTAATACGTTTTAAGAAGTATAAAATAAGAATCTTTACCTCATAGTCTCAAATCTATTCTCTACTTCCAATTTATGTCTTCAGTTTACTACTATCTACTCTATTTTTGATAATTTAGCAAAGACTTTTAGACACACTGTCCAACTGTAAGATGAATGTTATACCAATAGTAGTCACATTTCAAAAACCTTGGATTTCATTAACATATCATAATTAGAAAAGATGAATGTGGTGAACTAAGGTCACTTGCTCTGTCAGTTTCTGATTAACAATACTTGAAATTTTTAGGAAAGAAATACTGGCCAGTGAAGGAATCTCCCCAACACTGGCTGAAAGGGAACCCTGTCTTCTTTGGGGTTTTCATACAATAAAGTTATCCTTTTGTACATAAAATACTCCATAATCTGTCTATTTAATCTGACCCTTCACTGCTGCCTTTTTCCTTTTGTGGTATCCTTTACTGTTGTATTTAGTGAGATATTATGTTAATTTGGGAAGCTGACAAAAAAGTATTTTCTTTCCATTTTAATGGCTCTGGTTTTCAGATTTGGAGGTCATTTATCCCTCTGAAAGGATTGAATACCTTTTTTTCTGAAAAAATAAAAAGTATTCAGAAGAAAAATGAATTCTATTTTTAATGTTCCAAATTTTGACTTTCTGTGCTATATGTGTGTAATAGGTTCAAGATTTTAACATTTCTTTTGAGCATAACAATGACCACCTTAGAATTCACAATCACACATTTCTTCTGGGTTCAAAACAAAACTTTTGAAAGTAAATTTGAAGCCTGGAATAACTGCTCTAGGATCTAGAAGGCAAAGCCCCAATTCATTATTAATTTGGAGCTCTAGAATAAGGTAGTCAGAGTAAGTATTATCTCTCTCTTAATATGAAAGGTTAAGAGACTTGTGCTAGATCTTACAAATAGTTAAGCAGTAAAACAGAAATTAAAATCCATATTCAGATTCCAAATAAATTTCACCTTCATAAGTGTTCTTATGTATATATATAAACAATCTGGTCTTAATAGGAAATATCTTCATGAGGATAAACATCCAATGACAGGGTATGGCATTTTTGCCATATGACTTAGGCAACATAATTCCTTTGTTGATTGCTGCACCAGTATCAATGCCAAATGTGTGTTTATATTAATGTTATAGCAGCAATGGTTCCCACTACCTAGTGATGGAGAGTGGGAGAGGGGGAGAGTAAGTTTATTCTTTACATCTTTATTTTTATCTTATCCTTTATTTCATTACTAGAAAATAAGGCACAACATCTTTAAAAGCTGGCTACAAATGTAGGTCACTGGAAGCAGTATTGAGTCTTTGCACGTTTTTTCTTAGTCTTTTCAGTTTGCCAAAGAAGCACTAACTATGGCTGCCAGGGGAGAACTTAGAATTTTAAATAAGCTCTCACAGTAGCTTGGGGTGTGTGTGTAGGGGGGTGGTGAGACTGAAACTCTGGGGTCAAACAGCAAATTTGTGGCTCAACTAGCACTTCTGAGTAGTAAGCACTAAAAAATGAATAGACAACTTGATGATTTTCTGAATAAGATGTTGATTAAAAAAGGAAGGAAAATATTCTGATTATAGCTCTGCCTTAAAAGGGCTCTTCTAATAACTGCTGTACTACGGACAAAAGATAAACAGTGCTAAAATAGTTTCAAAAATATATAAATAATGCCATTATACAGGGTAGAAAAAGTAAAAATATATGGAAAAATATTATTTATAAGGTATTGAAAATGAATAAAGCTTGCACAGCAGAATGATAAAGACCCAGAAAATAATTTTTAATTATTTATAATATGATATACTTAATTACTTCAGTTCTGAATAATTATTAAATTTTAACTTTTGAGGCTGATTGTGGTGGATCACTTCTGTAATCTCAGCATTTTGGGAGAACAAATGAGGCCAAGAGTTCAGGACCAGCCTGGGCAATTATGGTAAGACTCTATCTCTAAAAAAAATTTAAACATTAGCCAAGTGATGTGATGTGCACCTGTTGTTCCAACTGCTCAGGAGGTTGGCGAAGGAGAACTGCTGGAGCCCAGGAGTTTAAGGTTCCAATGAGCTATGAGTAGGCTAATGGACTCCAGCCTTGGAGACAGAGTGAGACCCTGTCTCTTAAAAAGAAAGAAAGAAAGAAAGAAAAGAAAAAAATTTTAACTTTGGAGATGAATAAAATAAAAATATTCCATAGTATATTTGGACAATCGAGGGTTGTTTCTTTAATAACTTCATTCTCATAGCTGTTCCCTACCCCTTTTTTGGCAGAACTGGGAAAGCCAGAGTTGGATATGAGACATTTCTGTATTCTATTCACTCAGAAAGGCTAGACTGGACTACAATGTAATAAAAGCAGATAACTGACCACTCACTGGATTTAGACTTCTCATTTTTTCCTATGATCAGTGAATAACAGATGGATGGCAAACACAAGACTTTTCAATCTTGATACCAAATTGACAGAAAGAAAACTTTATAACTGTAATCAAACCTTACATTGTTTAGCAAATTACATTGTTTAAACTAATTCTAAATCAACCAATGCATTTGATCTCAGTTAAACTAAACAAGTCAAAGCAAAAGATAAAGAGCACAATGAATTAGATTTTAACAAGTGAGTTCAATATTTGAGTAAAAATATGATATCTGGGATATAAAATAATGCTTCAAATTATTGAAATTATTTTAATTTTTACTTATGAACCTTAAAATCTATAAAAAGAATTCTAAAGATATTATTCTAAATTTTTTCATGTTAGCATATCACTTTGTTACTAAATATCCTATCGCTATATTAATTCATCAAATATGATATGGCTTATTTTTAAGGAATTATTTTGTAACATGGGTTATTATAAAATGAGCATTCATTTCCAATTACAAATGAGTTTCTATATATTAAATATGGGAAGTCTCACTTTAATTGGGCCTATTTATTTAATATTATATTTGGTGTTTAAAATATATACTGTATGCCTTTAGTAAACATCTAGGTAGTTACAACATGCTGGTGATGATGTACTTAACGAGTACTTTATAAAGAAATACAAAATTTTAAGCTCATTTAAAGTGTCCAACCTCCTGGTGGACCCTTGTCCGCCGTCGCCACCAAAATGGCTACAGGTGCACCTGCAGGTTCAAGTGCTGCCGCTGGCAGTAATCGAAGACTTCAGCAGACACAAAATCAAGTAGATGAGGTGGTGGACATAATGCGAGTTAACGTGGATAAGGTGTTGGAAAGAGACCAGAAGCTCTCCGAGTTAGACGACCGTGCAGATGCGCTGCAGGCAGGCGCCTCTCAGTTCGAAACAAGTGCTGCCAAGTTGAAGAGAAAATACTGGTGGAAG
>CAUYPK010044103.1:0-59150 GCA_963574355.1 Loris lydekkerianus
AAAAATTGAGTCTCACTGGTTAAAGGACTTAAACTTATGACATGAAACTATAAATAATCTTAGAGAGAGTGCAAGGGAAACACTTGAGAAAATTGGCCTGGGAGAATACTGCATGAGTAAGACACCCTGGGCAATTGAAGCAACATCAAAAATACATTACTGGGATCTGATCAAATTACAAAGCTTCTGCACTGCCAAGCACACACTAAATAAAGCAAATAGCCTTCAGAATGGGAGAGGATTTTTTCAAGTTATACTACTGACAAAGGTCTAATAACCAGAATCCACAGAAAACTCAAACATATTACTAAGCAAAAAACAAGTGATCCCATTTCATTGTGGGCAAGAGACATGAACAGAAGCTTCTCTGAAGAAGACAGGCACAAGGCCTACAAACCCAGGAAAAAATGCTCATCATCTTTAATCAGAGAAATGCAAACCAAAACTACTCTGAGATACCATCTACCTCCAGTAAGACTAGCCCACATCACAAAATCTCAAAACAACATATTTTGTCGTGGATGTGGATAAAAGGGAACACTTCTGCACTTCTGGTAGGAATGCAAGCTAGTACATTCCTTTTGGAAGGAAGTTTGGAGAACACTCAGCAATCTAAATGAAGACCTTCCGTTTGATCCTACAATTCCTCTTCTAGGTGTATATCCAAAGGACCAAAAATCATTTGGAAATAAAGATATTTGCACCAGATTGTTCATTGCAGCACAATTCATAATTGCCAAGTCATAGAAGAAGCCCAAGTGTCCACTGACCCATGAATGGATTAATAAATTGTGTTATATGTATACCATGGAATACTATGCAGCAGTAAAAAAAAAATGGAGACTTTACCTCCTTTATGTTTACATGGATGGAGCTGGAAAATATTTTTCTTTAGTAAAGTATCTCGGGACTGGAAAAAAAAAGTATGTAATGTACTCAGTACTACTGTGAAACCAATTTATAATAACTCACACTTGCATATGAAAAATGAAACACAACACTGGGCTATGTTGAAGGAGGGAAGGGGAGGGCGAGGGATCGGGAGGGGGTGGGAGGGATAGTAGGGGATAGGAGGGGGACCACAACTATAGAGCACATTGTAAGTACAAGTTGGTTCTATCATGTGTAGAACACAAATGTCCTAATGCTTTAAATGGGTAAATGAGATGAAAGCTATGCTGATTAGTATGATGTAAGCACTCCAATTTGCACAAATAATCAACACACTGAAATGGGCATAAATTTATTTATGATCTATGTACAAAAGACTTAATAAAAAAAAAATTCTGATTTCATGGATGTGGGTATGTCTAGGCTCAAGATTTTTAAAAGCTTACCCAGAGATTGTAACATGCAGCACAGATCCACCATGGAGGGCACACCCTAAACGGTGCCGTCTTGTCTTGTGTTCTGCTGTTCTCATGCTCGTTTGCACTCTGATCAACCTCTGCAAGGCTGTGAACAGCTTAGGTGCTCAGTTGTCCTCTCTGTTTTCTATACGGCCCACAAGGCTTAGCACAGTGCAGAACCCACCATAGATAGACATCAAACATTTGTTGGACTACAAGTTCCAGGGTGGGGTTTGGTATCAGGAAAGAGAGCAAAGCAGTTCCCTGCCCCTCCGCCAATGGCAGGGGGCCTGAACCACTGGCAACTCTTAAAGATACCACTGAACAGAACGCAGCTCCTTTAAACTGCAAACAAGCTCTTTGGCTTTCTAACTCTCTCTCAATTTTCCTCATCTCCTTCAGGATATTTTTTCCTAGGGAAAAATTTCTTTCCATTTTAAAGTTCTATTTCACAAACTACAAACAGATGCCAGTTGGCTTTCCAAAACCCTTTCTTCCTTTCTAAGCTGAAATCTAGAAGCCAGGCTTTTCCACCAGCCCAAGCAGGGCCCAGCCCTTCTGTCCATCCACTTTGCTCATGCTTCAGTGCTGAGGGGCTCTGTGCTATAGAAGCCAATTTCCTAGCAGATCCCAAAGCCTCCAAAAGGAGAGGGCTAAGCCAGTTTCTCCCTTTGTCTATAAGTGATGAACAGGACTAGAGTTCTTAGCTCAGATAAACATGAGGATCATCTGTTTGCAATGCTCCTCACTTTGAATATCTTGGACCTAGGCAAATGTGAAGTATATTAGCTCCACCTCCCAAAATGTAGAGCTGTGAGAAGATGGGAGTAGGTGAGGCTGGGAGCTTCACTTAGAAACCAGTGTATGGATTCATTTATTCATCCATTCCATCCACCCAGTCATTCATTAATCTATCAGTTAACATTCATTGAGCCCTGTGGACCAAGTGTTAGAGCTGGGAATAGAGACGAATAGGGCATGAGCTCTGCCTTTGGGAGACCCCAGTTTTGTGGGAGAGGAAGATGTGTATATAAGCAACACACACTGAGTCCTCTGAGGGCACACAGAGGGGAGGTTATTATCCAGCTGGAGGGTGGTCAACAAGGGTTCCTCCGAGAAAGTGGGGTCAGAGGTGAGATTTGAAAGAGGCAAGCACGGGCCATGTCAGCATGTGCAGGGGACAGAGCAGGCCCCAACTGTGAACAAAGAGCTATGTTTAATGCAGTGAGTTGCAGGGACAGAGCAGGCCCCAACTGTGAACAAAGAGCTATATTTAATGCAGTGAGTTGCGGGGACAGGGGAGCAAGAGGGGTTATGACAGGGAAGCTGGGCAGTGGTACATCAGGAGATGCCTCATGAGACACTCTGGGGAGTTGGGGTTCTGGCCTGATTACTTATCACATCCTGGTCTCAGGGAAGTGACTAGCTGGCCTCTGCTATAGCATATCTTCTGCCACTAGGCATCTGGGATGCAAGGGTGACTCCAAGAGCAACCACCCAAGCCACTGATTGCCACCATCCCTACAAAGATACTCTGATTGAGGGTTCAGGGACATGTCCCCCATTGTGTTGAACTTGTATGTGACAGAAGAGAAAGTCTGCAGATTCTGAGTGGGTGTTATATGCTCTTTGAGAACTACAGTTATGCACCAAGCTACAGATCCACTGATATATTTTAAATAACAAGGTCTCGCCAAGAATAAACGAAAACTGCATTCCCACTGGCCCCTGCTCTATCTGCTCTCTATTGATGTCAGAGATTTTCATGGATAAAATGTTCAATATCTTTATTTCTTAAAGTCCCGCCCAAAGCATGAGTGAGCTGTTCTCCCACCTGACTCTGCAGCCAACAAGTCTTTACCCCCCTCTGCTTCTTCTTAGCAGAATGGGAACAAAAAGTATTCCAGAGCTGAAGACAGACAAGATTCTGCTGTTTGTTTTTTTAACATCATTACTCCAACCTCTGGAAACTCCCTGAGTTCTGTTTACTAGAGTGCCTTGGGTTCTGAATAAGCTGAACTCGCAGAAACCTTAAGGAAATCTTGTATCTTCCCTACGCAGCCAGAGACGAGCACTGCTGTCTTACTCCTAGACATTATTTTTGTTTCTTTTATTTTTATTTTTTGTGACAAAGTCTCCCTCTTGTCACCCTGGGTAGAGTATAATGGTGTCATCATAGTTCACAACAACCTCAAACTCTTGGACTCAAGTGCTCCCCCCTGCCTCAGCCTCCTGAGTCGCTTGCGACTATAGACACCCACCGCTAAACCTGGCTATTTGTTTCTATTTTTGGTAGAGACAGGGTCTTGCTCTTGCTCAGGCTGGTCTTCAACTCCTGAATTCAAGTAATCCTCCCACCTTGGCCTGCCAGAATTCTGAGATTACAGGCATGAGCCACCATACCCAGCCTATTTTTTTTTTTTTTTTTTTTTTTTTAATAAAAACTCAGTTGCGCTTGTGGAGAAAGTAAAAAAAAGCTTACTTCTTTTCATTCTGGGTAACCTTCTACTACCCTGACTTTTGCCAAATACAGTGGAGACTTCATTCTCCATCACAAGCTGGTTCTTTTCAATGATAGGGGAAGGAATGGTGGCTGCAGAGGGGAAGGACTTGTGGGTAAGAAGAGCTTGGTTACTTAAAGGTAGCAGGGACATTGCAGATGTCATCCTCACTGCCACCAGGGATGCAGGTGGAAGCATCTCCCCTTCACAAATGAGGATGCAGGAGCTCGGTTCATTTGAGTAATTTGCCCACGTTCACAGAGGCAGGAAGAAGCAGAACCAGATTCTTCAGGTCTCCACACAGAGCAGGCTCCTTAGTAGCGTCTGTGGACTTGAAATTCCATGTGCAAATTTAGCTGGGGTGAGAGAAGGCCTTCTCGGATTAATTTTGGAGTGTGATTAATGAGGTAGGTAAAATTTGATAAAAAGAATATGCCTAAAGATGTGCAAAGAGCTTTTCTACCTTACAAAACCTTCCGAATAGAAAGACCCAGAGAAGTAGGCAGAGGAGGGGTTTACTTGGCTGTTTTAGGCAAGGAGGCTGCTCTTTTGACAAGCTCTTTTAATGAATTAGTGACAGACCAGGGGAGGAACCCAGGCACCAGGCACCCAAGTCAGAGGCCTTAAAGCCACCTTTGTGAGCTGTGACAGGCTTCCATGTCAATACAGCCTCCCTGGTACCACCCTAAGTCCACCATTTCTGGAAATGAGCCACTGGAGCTATGTATTAAACAAACTCCTCATGTGATTTTTCATGGTATCAAAGATTGTGAATAATTGTACTGTTTCCGTTTATTGTCACTTAGACTCTGTGGGTTGAAAGAACTGGTTCCTCCTTTGCACTGAGGGGAAACATCCCGTAAGCAACCTCTAGTCAACTGGTATCTTCCAGTGGAAAAATCTGTCCTAGAAAGGAGACCAGAAAATACTCCTCCTCCTCTGTCTTTTTCAACAAGTCTCACTGTTGGAAAGTCCTTCCTCATGTCTAGCTACAGCTTTTCCTTATTCAGTTCTCTTCATTTTCTTAGCACGAGGAATAGAGGGCGTGTGATCGCCATCCCTTGTGTGATAAAAGCCCCTGTAATTGAAAGGAATTCTTATGTCTTTCTTCGGAATCCTTTAGCTCCGGCTGAATTTTCTGTCCTTTCAGCATCAGAATGATGAAATATTTTTAGACGGAATCAGTTCTGAGTTATGGACCCTGAGGACAGCGGTGCAGAGAAGCTCCAAAGATAAACTTTTTTCCAATGTGACAGATTTGGAATAAATATTATTAAAGATTCACATTGATTTCACTTAAGCATGGAAACGTATATTTTCAATTTCCTCTTGGTGTCCTACATTTTATTTTTTAAAACACTAACCTACGTTCTGAAGCACATAAAACTGCAAAGAATAATTTTTAAAATCACTGATCTCAATATACTCTACTTATCCAAATCAATGAAAGTGATCAGACTTCTTTTACCCTTTGCTCAAGGAAGACTGATAGCTCCCTTTCATGTTGGGGAAAACATGGGTTAGACCAGTTTGCATTTCCCTACCTTTCAGTAGGTTTTCCCACCCTCTTTTAAGAACAACTTTCGGGAAAAAGAGAGAAAGCTGCTTTGTCCTCCTCTGACCCCTGCCTCCTTCTCTCTACCTTCCCAAACTTTATTTGTATTTCCAAATCCCTGGCAGGTAATTCCAGTCTGGGCTTAAGGAGACAATTCATGTGTATATTCCCTTATAATATAATGTATATAATATAATATAATATAATATAATATAATATAATATAATATAATATAATATAATATAATATAATATAATATATCACAGAATGTCCATAGGAAAGAACAAAATGAAATTGTTTGGGAGCTATGCCCCAGTTAACAAAGAGGAGCAAGGGTCAGTGAACCTGGTTGAGCCATTTGGACAAGAAGCTTGTCTCCTACTACTCGGCTGACAGTTGGGATCCCTTATTGTGATGTTTCTGGCATGGTAGAGAGGCTGGGACTCTCTTGGCTCCATAGGGAAATTATTGCATTTTTAAAAGTTTGTTATGCAGTAGAGCTAAATTCAATATTCAATCCAATTCTAAGTTTTGAATCTAGTCAAAAAAATGAATAGCTAGTTGGTGTTTATTTACTTTTTCTCTACTTTCTCTTTCCGCTTTATAGAAAAAAAAGTTCACATCTGGAAATAGCCAATGACCAAAAACTAGACCATTTGAGAAGGTGCTGAGGCCAGTGAATTCTTTTTTCTTATCCCTACCAAACGGCCTTCTACGAGGCAGAGTTATTCAGCAAAAGACTTAAACCTCAGTGGGGACGATGTAATGAGATAAACACATGGGATTGGCATGCAGAGTCAGTGCCTGTCAGCAGGAAATATGTACAGACGCTGTGCTTTATGACCCATACACACCACTCTTCCTAACACCAGCCAACTTGCTCTGGAAAGACCATTCTGTCTGATGTCCTACCATCACATACAAAAAAGCTTTTGTGTTTCTAAAAGATCATTTCTTTACTCAAGGTTTTTGGCTGCCAATGCATAAAACCTACAAAGAAAAACAACAAACCATGTCTGGGAAAGACATCAATAGCAACACCTTCTTCTGGCCCAGGGTGTTAAGGTAACAGGGAAGACAACAGATAGTCAAAGCCTTTCCCTCCAGCCAAAAGACATATGTGGTCTGCAGATGCCTTGGCCAGTGAGTGACATCTGGCTCAGAACTACCTCACACGTACTCAGATGGAAACAATTAAATGCTCTTTCTTCTGCCCTCCCCATCCTTAGGGTAGAAGATGAACACACATACTTGGCTGAGCAGCTTGATGTTCCACACCTCCGCCACTAGGAAGATGCTCAAATCCCCCTGAAACCCAGCAAATCTTCCTAGAGCACCATGGTTAGAATATCTCTACAGAAAGAGTCCTTGGCTTCCTCAGGTTGTAAATTGACCAGGTATTATGGGTGGAGGTATTACTCTTGCTTAAGGAAATGCAATGTCTTGAATATACATATGCACGTGTCCTCTAGACTGAGTGCTGTGGCTCAGGCCTGTAATCCCAGCACTTTGTGATGCTAAGTGGGAGGATAGTTTGAGGTGAGGAATTAGAGGTTACAGTGAGCTGCGATTACACTACTGTACTCCAGCCTAAACAACAAAAGGAAGCTTTGTATCTTTTTTTTTTTTTTTTTTTTTAAAGGAGGAAAGATGTGAACTCTGATGCCTATCTAAAGGCTGGCCTAATAACAAAACATTTCTCTTGGCAGAGCCTCGCTGCCATTTTTGTGGCATTCCTAATCCCTCACTCCACCATCTCTGTGTTCCTGTCCATCAGGGGCTGACCGTCCCTCTTTAGACTTGAATCCTGAGTCTGGTTCCCCCCAGGGATCTAACTTTCTGCTTGTTTTTCTAACAACTCAATTGGAATTGAAGTATTAACGGCCATGAGTAACAGCTCAGGATGTCTTTCCCAGATAACATTTGTTATTTAGACGCCTTTGTTGATGTTCACAATCTGAAGACACATCAATAGTGGATACCCAAATTGTGGTTGGGGTTCTCATTTCTACAAATACCCCTGGATTCTGAGGGCTTTTCTTCAAAAGAGGGTTCTCTTTGTGCCATTCCTTCTTTTTTTGTTTTTGAGACAGAGTCTTAAGCTGTCACCCTAGGTAGAGTGCTGTGGCATTGCAGCTCACAGCAACCTCAAACTCTTGGGCTTAAGCAGTTCTTCTGCCTCAGTCTCCCAAGTAGCTGGGACCACAAGTGCCTGCCACAATACCCAACTACTTTTTGTTGTTGTTGTTCTTGTAGCTGCCATTGTTGTTTTAGTTGGCTTGGGCTGGGTTTGAACTTGCCAGCCTCGGTGTATGTAGCTGGCTCCCTACCCACTGAGCCACCCGCCATTCCTTCTTTTGATTCAGTTCTGTAAGTGCATTTGACTAGTGGCAAGAGAATGAGGAGCTTAGTTTATCACTGACCTGGCTCCTGGAGAAGAACTAAATAAGTAGACTTCATTTTCTCCAAGGTGCCTGTTGGTGCATGCATGACTCAGGGACACATGAAACAGTCACAAAGTATCAGGACAAAGCTAATACTTGGGCACTAAACTTTAGGACAGTGTTGACAATGCTGTGTGAGTTCAGAGGAGCCAATATGGATGGCTGTTTTGGAAGGCTGAGTGAGTTTGGGGTTAGAGAAGAGGAAGGCCACTCCTGGCATAGCAAATGTACTAAGCATTCACAGAAATCAGAGCTAAGCTAAACCTGATGCTCCAAGCCACTGCCGAGTACTAAGGGAAAGGCTCCCTCTTTTGAATTTTGCTTTTCCCCATCTACAGCCTCCAAAGTGAAGGTGTGGCAAGATGGCACCTGCCCACGCACAGGCACTCAATACAAATGGTGCCAGGAGTGGTAAAGCCTGGTTCTCCAGACACAGCGTACATAAACACCTGTCAAAAACTTCGGAAGTAAAGTACCTGTATACTTGAGTACAAGCCGAGTTTTTTCAGCACAAAATTTGTGACGAAAAACCCGAACTCCGCACAAATTTTGTGCCAAAAAAAAAACTCGGCTTATACTCGAGTATATACGGTATCTCAAAATGGATGAAAAGCCCAGGGTCAAGACTTCAATCCTGGGTAAGCTTTGCCTGTTTTACTCCTGATTGTGCTAACTCTGGGTCAACTATTCTGTGTTGGTCATAAGAACTCTGGACAAAAACATAAATGGATTGTGGTAAGTCTGATGCCACTGCGAAAAAAAATTTTCACATTTGAATACTGGATATTGTGTTGGAAATCTCATGGGGGTTTGTTTATGTTTGATTTTTATAGAGCACATTATTAGAATATATTTATAGTGGCAATATAGCCTAGTGGCTAGGTGTAGGCATCAGAGGTAAATTGTATGGGTTAGAAAAATAGAGATGATGATGATGGTGTTACTCCTTCCATAGGCTTGTTGTTATGAGAGAGTACATGTGAAAGAGTTAGGTGCCTCAACATGCACTGAGCATTGATATATCCAGTCATCATTATGATCCAGAAGTGATCTTACAGGCCATCTAGTGAATGCCATGATTTGACAAATAAACAAAATTCTTGAGAGGTCAAGTGACTTCCTGAAGGTCCCTAGTACTGTGGTCTCCTGACTCATGAAAGAAGTATTTACCTTTGTGTTATCATAGCCATTATGAAAATACATTCTTACACATTATCCCTGAACTCTCCTTATTACTGCCCCGTGTTGCCTCTCCAAACTGAATTACTGAAATATTTTTCAGGCCCCCGTGTATAAAGAGTTTCATGGGGAACGGTTCTCAGGGAGTCCCGGAAAGAGGCCCTGTGTAATGAGATGAGGGAAGGGCTCTGGGAGGGCACATCCCAGCAGCGCAGCTGATGAATGGGAGGCCTTCAGTGCTGTGGCAAAGCTGCATTCCATTATTAATTTGATGCGGTGTTAAATTAGCCATTTTTATGAGCAGCAGAGAGAGTTCCTTCAGGGGGAGCTGTGCTGTGTTCCATGAGCCCAACTGTCCCAACAGGCTGTCAAGACGATGCCTGTTCCTCTTTGATGATTAGGAGCAGAAGACAGAAATGCAGCTCGGTTTGCTGTGTTTCTCCCTGACTGAGGTGTTTAGCTCAATATCTGCTTGTCTTTGGAGACTTAATGCCTGCCTCTCCCTCTATCCTGTCTCCTGTCTGAATCAGCACCCTCCTCCCTCCACCAAGGATTAACACACTGGTATGCCGTGGTCACCCACACTGTGTCTGTCTTCCGTGGTCAGGAAGACTCCTTTAGCAATTCTGTTTTTCTTGGAGCAAGGTGAAGAAAAGTCTTTAGAACTCCTCTCATAGACCATGTGTGTTGTTTGATAAATCACTTGGGTGCAGCCACAAGTTTATATTACATTAAATAACAGTAGCCTAATGGGGTATTCAGCTTAGGGGCAGAATTGCTTGGAACAGTAGAGGAGCCAAAGACTGCCTTTGCACACAGGAACTCAAGCAGGTCGGTGCATAAGGCAAGTATCAGAGTTATATTTGCTGCAAAGAATTGAATACTTCATGGTGGGTTGTACCATGTAAACCCTCTGCTTTTCTTATGGTTCTTCAGTAAAATCCATTAACTAACCATGAACTTTTTCTTTTAAAATACAATGATCAGGCCTATATTGACATATGCCCTGGTGAAGACATGACAAGAATATTCCACATGGTTGGTAGAAGCAGAGGGCAGGAGAGAGGGTGGGTAAAACACGGTACAGAGGTAGCCAATGGCCATGTGGAGGGCAGAAGACTATGATATTCTTCCTATGTAGGAATAGTCCATCCTTCCACTTTCCTAATTTTGGAAACACGTTTTTCTTTTTGTTTGCTAGATATGTGTTATAAAATGAATTATGCATCCCCCTCCCCATTAGTTAATGGATTGAAAACCCCACCCCCAATGTGGACCATATTTGGAGATAGGGCCATTCCAGAGGAAATTAAAGATAAATGAGATTGTATTCAGTAAGGCCACTGTCCTTATAGGAAAAGGAAGAGACACCAGACACCCCACTCCCCCACATACACAGTCACATACAGAAAAAGACCCCATGAAAACAGTGAGAAGGCAGCCATCTATAAGCCAGGAAGAGAGGCCTCCACAGAAACCAGCCCTGCCACTACCTTGGTCTTGAGCCCCTAGTCTCCAAAATTACAAGAAAAGGAATTTCTGTTGTTGAAACCACCCAGTCTGTGGTGTTTTGTTATAGCAGCACAAGCAGACTAATAAAATATGTTGTTCCACTAACAAAAGCTCCCTTTTCCTGGGATATGACTTTATATAAATTTTTCCTGCATGTGTTTTTGCGTAGTATGATGTACCAGGCGGTGCCCCTCCTATTCAGAAAAGACAATCCCTTACATAAGCTTAGTTGGCTAATAGACTGGGCTGATTTTCAAAGGTGGTATGATTCTAGCCTCCCTCAGCATCTGTATCAGTCAGAGTCCAACCAGAGGAGCAGAACCAAGGAGAGGGGTGTGTGTGTGTGTGTGTGTGTGTGTGTGTGTGTGTGTGTGTGTGTGTATGAGCCCCCAGTCCATAGGCAGTCATGAAAGAAGCATCCAGAGGGGAGGAAGAGCAGCTGCAGCTCCAGCTGTTCCCTCCTGATGAGATGAATCAACAGATCTGCAACAATGAAGTGGGCATGGTGATCTCAGAATGTATAAATATTTCAGAGTTTCCTTCTCCTCTGTTCCTTGGGATATTTTATATCCCAGAAGGACTTAGTTCCTCTTTAAAGGGTTTCTGCCTGATAAAGTAAGGCCCACCAAACATAGACTTTCTTTTGATTAATTCAAAATTAACTGACTTGGGACTTTAATTGCATCCACAGAATTCCTTTGCAGTAGCACCTAGAGTACTGTTTGGCTGAATAACTAGTAGAAGATTGTGTACATTATTAATAAAAAGTGTTTGCTGTCTCCCTCTGATACTCATATCCTTGAAAACAATATCACTTACAGCACCCCACCCTCAAGCAGAAAGGGGATTCTGGGGAATATAGGTTCACTTAGCTGAGCTGATGCTTCACAAAGTCATTACTGTGCTTGATATTTACGTCCATCCTTCTGATTCACTCCTCTGCTTTTATCTCACAAGCCATCTAGAGCTGGTCTATCAAAAAACTCCCTGTCTTCTGTCCAAAAGGATGCCAGGATTGAGAAAAACACATTCTCTTATCATTCTTTTATTGTCTTCCTCGGGTTTAAACCCTCTGGTCTCACCACGTCAGTGTCTTGTTCTGTTTGCTGGAATGACTTGGGAAGGGAGGCTTTCTACTCTTACCTGTGGTTTGCTTTGTTGTAGTTCTTCCAGCTATAAGCTGGTGTTGAAAGATGGCCTCACCACTTACAAGCTGTCTGCAGTTGGGCCAGTCCCTTATTTCTCCAAGGCTCAAAGAAAAATCACCCCTAGGGTTGCTCTATTTGTTACATGACCCAATAAATGTAAAACACTATGTGCTGCCTGCACATGAGGGGGTTGAAAGGGACACATAGCATATCATAATCATTATCCTCATCAATGTTCTTTGTATTATTTTTTCTAAGTCTTTAAAGACAATCACAGAATAAGTTCTTTATACTTAGAGCTGCCCGGAATCAGAAGTCATATCAACTGTTAGGCTCCTTACATCACCAAGAACAATCTCAAGTTTCTTGCTATTAAAAGACATGTATTCAGAAAGACTTATAATTGATAAGACCCCTTCATTATTTTCTCAGAGATATTACCTACAGCATTAGCAGTGGCAATGATAAATATAAGAATGTTAATTCCACAAAACCTTGATGTGTGCTAAAGGATCCAATGACAATATGAACAGCAGGAGGGAAAGCTTCTTTCTATCAATTAATGGAAAGCCAAGTCTAATTTGTCACCTGCACAGCACTTTTGAACCTGTCAGAGAAAGAGGAAACCAGTGAACCTTCATCTTGTCACTAGTCTTCTTGGGGACTGCTCTGTAATGTAAATGAAAATAGCATTCATTAGAGTAAAAAATAGAAGGCCGATGTCAGGCATTGAGGTTCTCTTCTTAGCTAGAAACAAAGTCCATCATTGTCAGTGAGGAGGTGGCTCAGAAAACCCACTGGACCTTTGCATTCATTTCCTGGTACTGGAGAGTGAATATTTCCTTAAACTCGTTTGAAAAGTTTAGAGTGTTAAGTCATCAGTTCTCCTGTGACTTATGAGTCAAGGGACATTTAAACATTAGAATAGTTCCACTTTTTCAGTTTCTAATTTTGAGAAAATGCTCTCAAGGCTAAGATAAATTTCAAGTGAAGAAAATAAGATTTCTGAGATTCTTCTTTTAGCTTTCCTGAATTATCTAGAACATCAATAAGAACATTTACACAATCTACTTTTAATGTATTCCTTGGTTTAAAAGACCCACACAATTAAGAACAAAACAAAACAAACACACAAACTCCTTCCCAATAGTATTTACTACTTCAAAATTGAGTTTCTTTTCCTAAGGCGCTTTGCTTACAATTAGGGGATGCGGCCACGAGGTGGCAAAGTGCAAGATAAAGCCAAGAGGTTAAAAACTTGGACAATGGACTTATTCCTTAAATGATGCATTAATTTGACACATATTTACTAGAACTACCATGTGCCTGAAACATTGCAAGCCCACATTACTCACAGCCTGACGATTTTGCTGTAGATGAAAGTAAACATATATTTATCACTACTTCTACGTAGAAACCTTATACTATCAACTTCCAATTTATTGATGATGCACCTAATCAGAAAGAACAAGCTCTTATAGAGCATTTTTCACAAATTATGCTAATCTAATTCTCATCTTATTCTCACATGCTGATTAAAATTACCTCCTTCCATTGTTATGAACTTCAAAACCCTTGGTGCAGCTCCACTGCACTGCCACATCACTGTGGAGGCTTTTTACAACAGCTGCCCCCTCTGGGGGCTTTCCTCCCCTGCTAAAAAATCCTTATTTTCCTTCATCTCAGGTATTATTGACCTACTCTGTTTGGAGTTTTGAACTATGTTGCTGGGCTCAGGGTGAGCCCAATGCACTCTTCCCCTTGCTACACACCCCCCACCCAAACCTCATTTTACAGTTAAGAAGAGATGCTATTAATGGGCCTGAGTCAAGGGCATTTATTAGGCCAAGGTTCTGAGATAGTCTTTTTATCTCTTTGCAGATGGTATTTTCTTTAAGATCCTCTCTTTCATAGGATTTCAGTTAAAGAGGTCTGGGATTGCTCTGAGAAGGCCTGCAGTATGTGGCTTACCTAAGTTCTATTTTAGGCACTAAAGGTACTTAGAATCTCACTCCTTGGGAGTTTTCCAGAACAAAGTGATTGAGAAAGGACAGAATCCTGAGACCTAATTGTGTCTCTAGCAGTTTGTTACCAGAGATGCAATTTCCTTTTGAGTTAGAGGGATAGATTTAATTTGTCTTTTAAATCTCTGGGTTTCAGCTCTCTTCTTTCTGAAAGCCCTGTGTCCTCTCTCCTACAGGCTAGCATGACACAGAAAAAGCGAGGAAAGTCACATAACAGAGCCTCACGACCACTTCCCCTGCAATTACATCAGTTTTCTTTGCCAACATTCTTTTTCTTCTTGAGAAGTCCTTCAAGTTTCTGTCTTTCTGATCAATACTTTATTTGCAATCAGTGATTCAGATTGCCTCTAGCAACAGCTTTAGCTTAAGCATATCATCGGACATATTTTCTCCTTTTAAGAATTGTTTTCCAGAAGCCTGTATCCTTCACCCCAGAACATTTTTTTGACAACATTTATAACCAGGAGACTTAAAGAATTTTAATAAATGGGAGACTTAAAGTGTTTTTGTCTGGTCAAACTGTCATGATAGAGACATTCATTGGACATAGGCATTTACTGTAGGATTATCTCTCAAGATATCTTCTCTCTGTCATATATACTTACACATATATACACATACATATATATATATATGCATACATATACCACATATATAATAATACATAGGACTATATATAGTTGTGCCTAGCTATAATATTGGATATAATAGAACTATGATCATTTCACAGGATATCATGATAAAGAGATCAAAATTAAGGCAAAAGAGGAAAATACAGAATACATTTGTCTTGACATATATTTTCTTCAGGGCTAGGGCTTGTACTTAATCAGTAGCTTAGAACTTTATTAGTCTACCTGGGTACCACCAGATAGATCATATAGGCCCATTAGTGGATCAAATCAGAATATTTCATACCAGCACCCACTTATGTCTCTAGGCTGCCCAGGTCCATGTAAGGCATCTGAAGGCAAAAAGAATAAGAAGTGCTTGAAATCCAGTAGAGACTACTGTAACACAATCTGTCTCTAGATTACTCCTTGTAGGAAAAAAAAAAAAAAATCAAAGAACATACCCCCCCCCCCCCCAAGGAAGTCTATTCTAATTTGGGGTATCACTTGCAATTGGATATCTAATGTTCTATTTTCAAAGGCCATTTTATATCTCTGACTTAAATAAGATAGATATATGTGTATAATACGCACACACACACATATATATGTATGGATAAAACCTCTATAAACTTACCGCACATACTAGAAAATTCAGACAAGCCTAAGAATGACTTTGAATTACCTAGAAGTCTTATAGATCACATTTAGTTGGAATAAACTCAAAATCTCATAAGAATAAAATCTGCCCCGATATACCTGTCCTGTGTTCTTGGCCTGGCTGGAACATTTAAGGCAGACGATCACGGAGGCTTCTGGCTCCAGAGGGAGCCCTTTGGCCTCCTTATTACCCTCCAACCACAGAGTTTCACACACAAGCCCTTCCAGGGCTAACACAGAATCTTCCTGGAACTATAGTTAGAAATTCCAGGGCGGGCACCTCCACTGTGTATGAGGATTATTTCTAATAAAATATAAATGGAGAAACTTCATGATTTTGTACAGTGTCTTCATGACTTTTTTAAATCTTTAAAAGTATACTGATATTAATTTTTAAGTACAAAGTACTGTGAAGCCATGACAGAGAAATACCAAGAAAAAAATGATTTCCAGATTGGAGGAGGAGTTGAGAGGCAGTGGGTACAGATTCTCTTGGGACAGAGAGACAGAGTGTTACAAAATCAAAACTGAATGGAGAGTGAAAATGAGCAGAAAGGAGTGAAATGAGAAAAATCCAAAAGAGAGGTTTGAATGGAATGAAATGGCAAATAATAACTAAAATAGTGGCTGCCTTGTGTTGATGCTAACTATAGTGTGCAGTGAGAACTCCCAACACAGGATGGGGCCAGGGGCTAGATAAGGCAATATGTTCCACGTAAGAGCCAGGTACACCTGCGAGGCTGGTAAGGGAATCCCCAGTGCCATCAGTACACTTTAGACCAGCAGTCAGCTAGTGAACTGACGAAACAGAGAAAAAGGGATCCTTGAAGGAGTATTATTTGTTCAGTTATTTGTCAGTATTATCAAAAGAGCTATTTCATTCTTTAAAATCTGAACTAAGCTACTTTGGTAGAAAATAGTAACTTCATTCATTTCTTTGGCAAATATTTATTGAGGACTATGTACAAGACGTTATTACAGGTGCTGGAGCCAAAATAAAGAACAAGACACAGTCCTTTCCACCAGTGAGCTTTCATTTTAGAGGGAAGATACAACATAATATTCCAGCAAACAGATGCGAATATACAGTCATTCCTCAGCATCTGTGAGAAATTGGCTCCAAGACTGACCCCTCAGATGATACCTAAATCCGTGATGCTTATGTTTTTTAAATATAAAATTGTGTTGTTTCTGAGTATAACCTATACACATCCTCCTATACAATTTAAATCATTTCTAGATCACATATAATATCTAATGCAAGGTAAATTTTATGCAAATAGATGTTATACTATATTGTTTAGAAAATAATGTCACTGAAAAAAGTCTGTATATGTTCAGTATGGATACAGCTGTGCTCTTACTTTTCAAATATTTTCCATCTGCAGGTGGTTGATTCCATAAGTGCACAATCCACAAACACAATGGGCTGCCCATGTCCTGTGATTAGCACCACAAGGTCAACCAACATGGAGGTATGATTGAGAAAAACCTAGAGATCAGCCTGATCAGAGGAAGGCCTCCCCGAGGAGGTAGAGTTTAAACTGACAACTGAAAAGTGAGGAGCCAGTAACACGGAGTCGTGGGGTCAGGTTCAAATCAGAGAAGTCAGAGGACATACAGTGGCCCCAGAGGGTGAAAAAGTGTGGCATGTTCCAGAAGGTAACAGCAGCCAGCCAGGAGGTGGACAGCACATGGTTCTGAGGCAAGAGGGGGCAGCAGGCAGTTGGACACCACAATGGCGGTTTTCTTGCTGGTTGTGGGACAGGGACCCACAGGCCCCAGAGGCCATGGCGTAGGTCTCTCCATAAGGGGGCTTGCTAATGCACTCAGAATTAAACTTCCACACTGAGGCCTAGCTGAAAGACACCAGCCTCCGCAGTGGGATCTTCCTCTGAAATTTACTTCATGGGGAAGCAAAGAATGAGTCCTCCCCTGAGCAAGATAGCACTTTAAAAAGAAAGAGAAAAGAAGGTTTATAGACAGCTAATTTTTTCCTCCCAAACATACCAACTGCAGAAGTGATTCCTCTTCCCCTGGGGAGCAGAGGCCAGGAAGCTTATTTGCGTAGTGTTCCCTCCTTTTCGAAACTTGAAGCCACAGGAGGGGGCTCCTCCACAACAGTGTCCTAGGTTTGTGCCTAACTGTGCATTTGAACTAGAGAAGGCAAAAGGATAACACCCCCAAAATCCTCACCAAAAGGTTTTCCTTTTAGATGGGGCCCACCGAGAGCACCACCCACAGATTGGGGCAGAGATGAGTGAGTGTGGAGTTCCGTTCCGGCTTTGGTCACAGCTACGGCCAAATTGGATTTAGGGAACTGCTATCCATCAGGATAAGCTGGGATATCCATAAGCTGGGCTTGTGTCTTTGCTGATTCCTCGGCCTTTTAACTGCCACTAGCTATGGAGGGGCTGTGCACACGGGGCTGTGCCTAGCCCCTATGTGTTCCCTGTCTCTTCCATGGGTGTGTAAACCTCACTGGCTGCTTTTCCATCTGTCCATAGTTCTGTTACACAAATTCAATTTTTTGCTGTTTGATGTGCTGATTAATAAGGTTAAAAGAAACATTCAGCATTTGAGAATTTGAAGCCAATGAGAAAAGTTACCTCTTCTCTATTTCATCCCCAACCTCTCGCTCTCCTCCTTCCCTAAGCAGTGCTGTTACAACCCACAGAAGAGGGGAAAAAATTCTGCTTGGAGTGAAAAAAGCCCTCCGTCCATTGGGAAAACAAGCTGGGCTTGGTCTGATTCACACCCGGTGAAATCCTGCTTATCCCAGTACTTCCTGCAGGGTCCCGTAGGATCTATTAGCAGTGGGTTTCTTGGCATTTGTGGCTGGCAGCAGCATGATGACCCTGGCCAGCCGAGCTCCATCTCACCGAAAGTTGAATTCCAGCACAGGCAGACTGAGAAGCCTCCGCCTGTAACTACTTGGGGACAGCTCCCGCTCTTCAGGAGCTATATTAGTCCAGCCAAAAATGACCCTCTCGTGGGCACTGCCTGCTGCCCTCAGCAAGACAATTATAGTTTTGGCTATTTCCTTTTTTTAGATTTTAATTTTTGACACGGTATTCATAGTTCGAAACATTCAAATAATTTTATGAGGTTTATAATAAAACCCTCCGTCCCCCCTGCCCCAACGCCAGTTTCTTACTCCCCAGAGGCAATCACTTTCAATGACTTTAATTATTCCTTTGCTAGTTACCCTCAATAACTTTAAATGACGTGCTTACATTGCTAGCTTTTCAATTTTTAGACATAATTTATTGATTTTCCTACTCTAAGAAAATGAACATGTGGCTGTCTGATGCATACACGCACACTCTTCTTTTGCTTCCTTTTTCCCACCCGAGGGGTATCACCTTTTTTTGCCACCCTACTGTGTGTTGTTCATGTTACTGTGAGGATATAAATAACACACGTGCACAGCTGAGGCATAGGGAGCATTGTGATTTCTTTTTTCTTCTACAATCTTTCCCTTGAAGTTATGAATTTACCTAAATCTTCTTTCCACCCAGTTATACATGCAACTATCTCTAACTCATGCCCAAGGAGATCTCCTCTCAACATCTTCAGAACAAATCAGGCAACCTACTGTTTCCCCTGTATCTCTTGGCTCCGTCCTGACAGAGCCTTCATCCTCCCGGGCCGTGTGTGGTTGCTCTCTGGGTCCACCTCCCAGCTGCCTCCTTAAATCCCTCTTAGCCGTTATCCTCTGTGTTCTGTACACTCACCTCTGAGTTGGGGTCTCTCCTTTTCCAGATCCTACTTCTGCCTCTTTATTGACTTACTCTCAGATCTTCCTGAAGCTCTCCAAAAAAGGTTCATGATTTGGAGACACATTTTGGATAACTCTCAGATCTGAAAAAAATCTTCATTCTATTCTCCCTGATTGACCAAGCACAGAGATTGGTTTGCCTCTGAAACTTGAAGTCATCTCTCCATTGTCTTCTGGATTCCCATGTGGTGTCGAGAAAGTGAGATAGTTTGTATCCCAATTATTTATTTTTAATCTGCTTTTTTTCCCCTCTCTCTTTGGAAAGGATTTCCCACTTTCTCATTTTCCAGTATCCTGAAATTTCA
The DNA here is from genome assembly GCA_963574355.1 of Loris lydekkerianus. Taxonomy (NCBI): domain Eukaryota; kingdom Metazoa; phylum Chordata; class Mammalia; order Primates; family Lorisidae; genus Loris; species Loris lydekkerianus. The sequence continues at coordinate 19,070 of CAUYPK010044103.1, forward strand.
GAATGCTATGCCTGCAAATCCTTCTTCATTCATAACACTGGACATGAAGTGGGTGCTTTCATTTAAGAAACTTGGGTCTTTCCGGTCAGGACATTTTATCTATTTCTTTAATGACTTCTCCTCCTTTATAATCTCTTTTCTTTTTATTTTATTTTTTTATTGTTAAATCATAGCTTTGTACATTAGTGCAATTGCCTCTTTTCTTCATTTGAAGCACCAATTTTCTTGGCTGGACCTACAGGGTGATCCTATAGACTTTGCACAGGGAAGGGTGTTTTTTGTTGTTTGTTTTTTTCTCTCCCCTCTCTTTCCTATTCTCTTTTTTTCCTCCCTCTCTCTCCTATTTTCTTTTTCTCTCTGTAAGTTTTCCTCTCTGAAATGCTTTCTCAACTTTATTTGTCAAGAGTAAATTTCATTTCTGTCATTTCATTTCTGCAATTGTAGTTTAAATCCTGCTAACTCTTTTTTGTTCTGAATGTTCCCTTTTATAGATCTTATTCACCTTAGAGCATTACAGTTTGCATGGTGGTTGCGGTAATAAACCAAAGAACTGTATGTAGCTCCACCATTGAACCAGCTATGTGACACTGACAACATGCTTATATTCTGCATGGCTGAGTTTCGTCCCCAGTAAAATGGGTATGATGAAAACACACACTTGGTGGGGCTCATTGCAAGGACTCAGGAAGTTTCCGTGAAGGTCCTCAGGGTAGTCTCCAGCGGTAGTGAGTGCTGTGTGTGTCCCAACTGTTGTTGCTCCTTCTGTCTTTCTGAAGATAGAAAAAATAGGTAATGGAGCTTTTCCTGAAACTATTTTCTCCTTCCTACTTTTCCTCTGTTTGCACTGTTTTTTTTTTCTCCCTGTTTGTAGTTAGCTACTTGTTTTGGTCTCTGTTTTTCATGTCAGAGGCTTTCCTACAGCATTTCATGATATTTTAACAGTGAGGAATTAAGATGCCAATTGAGAGCTCTCCTCTGTGTGGGGCCTATTTTGCTGCCAGGTAGGGTATCTGTGTTCAGTGGAGGTACCTGCTGGATACTGCACTGTGCAGCTTCTAAGTATTGTCAGTCTTGGGCTGTTTAGTCTCTTGCCAGGGGAATAAAGCTGGCGGGCAGAGTTCTTAGAAATGAACTGGGGAAGGGGCTCAGGCCCTCAGGTTCACTATGCCAACTTTCACTTAATGCTGCTGTTTCCAGGAGGTGTTGCTGTCTCTGCTGAGCCCCATGTCTGAGAGCCTGACATTCCTCTTCAGGGACCCCACCAGGGCTGGAGCTGCCAGCTGTCTAGTTTTGCATCGGTATAGAAGGGATCTGGGAACCTACCGGCTCAGTAGGCAGTCATTTAACAAATACTCCTATTTCCACCTCTGCCTGCACTCTCATTTCCAGAGGTATTTTTGACCACATTTCTCAGGCTTTTCTGAGCTTCTGAGATGCAGACCTACTTGCTTCTAGACTTTTCCAGCTGCAGGTTTGGGTTCCAGCCTTCTCCCATGTGCTAAGTTCATTACCACTTGTTCATTTGATTCTAGCACCAAACTTCTCAGGCTATTTTCTTCTTTCATTTTTTCTTTAACATTATATATGAGGCTTTCAAAAATTTTCTTTGTCAGCATGTTTGCAGAGTTTTAGGAGGGTACAGAGACACAAAAGTGTGTTTAATCTGCCATTCTTTACAATTACACTTCTCAATGCATTTCCAGTGATTCGGGGTCCTGCGAAGTGAACCATAAATAATGAGGACCACAGACCAGATAATGAATAAATAGATGATGCTACAGTAGGGTCATCAGTCAGGAGGCTGCGCTCCGAGTCTGGGGAGGACACTGCCCTGATCTGCTGACAGGTTCACTATGTGATAGTACTTTGTGTTTGTGGGCTGGCCAGCAGGCTCAGATGAGCAGTACCTTTTCTCATGACTGCCACTCAGTGACTGGATAACCTTGAACAATTGAAATCTCTGACTTTCATTCCTTTGCTCATGAAAAAAAATAAATAAATAAACCTCTCTACTTCTAAGTTTTATGTGAGGCTTAGCTATTATAAAGCTCTGTCCAAATATTGGGAACCACTTTATTTTAGATACTCCCTCTTCTCGGCACCCAGATATATCAATATGTGCCTATTTACTTCACAGCACAAATCACACTACAATAAATTTCTATGTTCCTGTTTTTCTTTTACATTAGATCAAATGGCTTCTAGGTGTGCACCATTTTTTCCATGTATAATGCATACTTTTTGCCCAATTTTTTGAGGGGAAAAAAAAGGACACACATTATATGTGGGTAGTATTAATTCCATATCTATATAACTATTTTTTAATTCATTTATTTGTGCTTATGCATTAAAAATGTAGCTCTAGAAAACAATAATGGCTGGGCATGGTGGGTCACACCTGTAATTCTAGCACTCTGGGAGGCAGAGTGAATTGCCTGAGCTCAGGAGTTCAGCCTGAGTAAGAGTGAGACCCCATCTCTAAAAATAGTCAGGCATTGTGGCAGGCACCTGTAGCCCCAGCTACTTGGAAGGCTGAGGCAAAAGGATTGCTTGAGCCCAGGATTTTGAGGTTGTGAGCTATGACACCATGACACTCTTCTAAGTGAGACTCTGTCTCAAAAAAAAAAAAAAGAAAGAAAGAAAGAAAGAAAGGAAAAAAAAGAAAGCAATAATGATATCCATATGCAAAATAATACCCTGGAATAAGGCTATCACACACGCTCTGTGCTACTCTCCTCCCTGACTATCCTCTAACCAGGCAGGCACCACTGCTGCAGAAGCCTTCAGCCTGCGTGGCTGATGGTGCTGGACACCGTCACTGCCACCATCTTGCAAATAGGCATGCTGTTGATGGTGACAAGACCTTGGCAGAAGAAGGGTGGAGATGGCCACACAGTGGTACCTCCTTCTTTCATGAGAAAAGCAAAGGGCAGAGCTGGCCACTGCAGTGAAGCCAGGAGCAAGCCCAGGCAGCAGGTGAGAGCAGTCCAGACAACCCGACCTACACCAACTGTCCCCTCCTGGCCCACCCTCATCCCCACATCCTTGCATTTCCTATCCCCACCTATGTCTATCAGTGGGAACATGACCATGGCCACTCCGCTGAGAACCCAAGTAGATTTATTTCCCAGGAAGCTCATGTGAGGAGCCATGGCTAGCCATGCCTGTCCCAGGATCCCGACGGTAGTTCGTTGCTCTTTCTGGCCTGCCTCATCTCTCGCACAGCTGGCCCCATTCTGAGTCCCCCAGTACACCACACTGAGGAGGAAGATCCTTGAGCTGTGTCTAGGAGACCTAGATTCTGAGACCTCGTTCTACTAGCAGCCCACTGTTATAACCTTGGCCTCAGTCCCCATGAAGTTTCTGTCTGCAAGTGTAGCTGGTAGCAAAGCATAAAATCTTGGGGAGTACCTGACACCATAGATTCTAATTTCAAATCTATGATTTGTCCAAATCCCTAAAGTGTTGAGTTGGTATAATTCCCCAAACTTGCCAGTGGGAAGAGCCACCTTAGACACCTGTTAATGGAACAGACACTGAGGTCTTTGTCTGGCAAAGCCAAGTCAGTGTATTTGGGTGTGGCTCAGGAGCCTCGTGTTAACCAGTCCCATGGGTGATTTGTAGGATTGGATGGTTCAAGGAAGTCACGGTCTAGTCACTAAATAGAAATTTAAGTGTCCTCCTCAGTGTAGTGTCCCAGGGGCTTCAGAATGGGACCAGCTGCAGGGGAGACCAAGCAGCCCAGAAAGGGCAGGGACGTACCATGAGGAGCCTGGGCAGGCACGGCTGGCCTTGACCCCTCCCACCAGCTTCCTAGGAAATAAACCTAGTGGAATTGTCTGTGGAGTGGCTGTGGCCATGTTCCCACTGACAGACATGGGGGGAATAAACAATGAGAGGATGTGGGATGAGGTTGGGCCAGGAGGGGACAGTTGGGGAAAGTTGGGTGCTCAGGTAATCCAGAGCACTCTCACCAGCCACCTGGCTCACTTCCGGCTTCTTGGCAGTGGCTGCTGCTGCACTTCTTGTGACAGAAGGAGGCACCACTAGGCTGCCACTTCCACCTTCCTTTAAACAATTACGATGAAGGTGTTTTGTTTTGTTTTGTTTCTTAAAGTTTGGAGCAAAACTGTGGGTGCATATTACACATGGGGGCACATTATACATGGCAAAATATAGTCTATTGCTCCTGATTTACTCAGTTTAGTATCTTTGAGTTCTAGCCCTGCGCATGGCACATAACAGGTCTTCACTAAAATGTTGGCTGAATAAAGAGGAGACAGAACTATCTGGTGCTGGAATTGAACCCATAAACTTGACTTCTCTAGTCCTAACTTCTAACCCACTACATACTATTAAGAAAAGTAGCTTTCGACAGGTAAGATAAATTCTTCCTGCCTGTGAGCAACCACAGGCTGGTGATCACGGCTGGCCTTAAATGCCTGGGGGTGGGGCCGTGGGGACAGAGGGGACCTGAAAAATGATGCTCCTGCCGTGCCCATCTCCAAGTCCTATTACCCATCTCTTGAGCCATATGTTTAGCAACTTACATTTAATAAATACAGCAGCAGAATTCGATTATAGTTGAGCCCAGTGATAGTTAAACTCAATTGCCAGGGAAATAGAGTTAGAATCCTGAATTGTTTTTACGTATTGCAATGGGCAATTGGAATGCCTGTTCCATATGGCGCTGACTCTGTCTGGACTGCCCATTCCCTGTCAGATGGCTCCATTTTGGGTCAGTGGTGATTGCAGGGCACAATGCGTGAAGGCAGGTGATCCCCACGGGGTTCGTTAGATTTCAGTTTTTTCCCCTCAATTGAGGTCTCGCTGCAGACCGAGGGACTTTGGCACAGTTGGGCTTGCATCTTTACATTTTTAATCGGCACATTGGTATTTATGATACTGGCTCTATCCAGGGTTTTGGAAAAGCAGAGACAATGGTTGGAAGAGAATAAATGCCTCATATAAAGGTTAGTGGAGATTGTTTTCATGCTTCCAAAGGCAGGGGTGGGCTCTTTTATCTGCACCAGTTCACCTGCTTCCCGCTGTCACAGTTCTGAGGAGCAGCCACACCACTCCTGAGTGCTCAGCTAGAGGGGAGGGGGCTGCCTGCTGCTCAGTCTTCAAGAGTGACAGTTTCCCTTCTCTGACCACCCTGCCAACCCCCAGAATGCATTCTCCTTCCTTGTTGAGGCTGCCTGGGGAGTGTTTGCTATCCTTTGCCCTGGCAGGAGGAAGTGGCTTCACTCTCCTATCATTGAATGGAAATCACAGAAACTTCCATAAAGAAGTTCCCCTCTGGCTCAACTGTTTAGCTTATTAATAAAGCAAGTCTGTAGCTTCAGGGGGGGAAAGTGCCCTGGTATGAGTCTGAGGTCACCCTTTGCAAAAAGAACTCCATTCAGATCCCCCAAACAGACACACACCTCTCCTGGTACTCTTTGCTAAGGCTTTTGTGAATGCTTTTAGAGTTTGTTACAGGGAGGCTGGCTCTGTCACATTATGAATATCAATAGAGTTCACACCACCATTCTCCCTATCATAAAAGAGCATTCATACAATATTCACTAATATGATGGAGACAATAAGTCGGCTCCCCTCCCCTTCCTTTTCCTTTCCTGCCAAGAGGAATCAGCTGAGGAGGTACCTGGGCAGTCTACCTTTAAGTAATTACTCTGAAAACTGGACTCTTGATCTGGCAGCCATGTTTCTGCATGTCTGTCACATTCCCTTCAGAGTTCCTTCTTTAAACAATGTTCTTTCCATCTTGAAGTTATCTTTTTCTCTCTCTCTTGTGTTCTTTCTGTTTTGTTTTTCTAAGAATTCACAGCCACACTAACATGTAAAGGGTCTTTGAACTGTCATGTACCCCCCACTTTCACCCCTTGCTGAATGACTAGAACACCAAGTTCTTTGGCCTCCACAAACAGGCCAAACAGCGTCCAGTTGGAGTTTCCAAACGTCTCAAAGCCGTAGAACCTTCTTATTTAAAAATAAAATTAAGCCTCCTTGCTTGAGCAATAAAGTCATAATGGCCTACATAAGGCAAATGGCAATAAAGCAAAACAAGCACTGCTTTATAGCTAACTGTTCATGTGAAAGAGTTATGTAAAATAATGATAATAGTCATAACAACAAGTAGGTATTAGAAAAAGAAGGCTGGAAATGGGGGCTAGAATAAAATGTGATTCCCCATATAACTCCTGCCCAACAAGCCTGGTGCATTTCCCTCCCAACTGGGCCTGGATGTCTTCCCTGACCCTGTGCCTTCCTTATTGATGTGGTCCTTGACTCTGCACAGCTGCATTGTGAGGATGGGGCTGCCCTCTGGAAGCAGATGAAGGGAAGAAGTCAGTCTCTTTGCCTTCTACTATGTTTACCTGTTGTACTAATGCCAGAGTTACCTGGCTCTAGTTGGACCCAGCTAACCTTCTGAGGCGCAGAAGGTCATTGCCCAGGTCTTGATCATTTCATAAAAGTCATCTCAGACAAAGACTTCTTGCACTGGTGGGTCTCACTCATTGGAGAGGAGCCTAGAGGCATTTCTATGTGCTGTAGGGTGTTGGTTTATAGATGTTTTAGGGCCAGATGGCAGAGGCAAGGGTTAACCAAGGCAGCATCCCTATAGAATCCCCAAATTAACCCACCCCCCAAAGTACTTTGGCTTCAGGATTATACAGTTTTATGTTATTTTGCATCTTTATATCATTTTTGGCTCTCCTCTTCTGTTGTCCCCAGGCTTCAGGAAAATCTTACTTGAATATTCCCTTTGGCCTTGGCTCTGCTACAGAGTTGGCAGGACAGGGTCCTGGCTCGTGTTTGCTCAGAACATTAAAGAGGAGCACACTGTCCCCCACATCAGCAGTGGTAGCCCTGGTAATTAGCAAAAGATTTCCCTCAGGCAGCATTTTCCAAACTGGGTTGCTTATGTTTGGCTATTAATAAGCCTTCTGGGATAAAGAGTGTCATGGTTCAATAAGTTGGGGGATGTCGGGTTAAACAATTTAAAAGGGTTTATTACCAGTAATACTTCCGAAGGCTTTTGTATTAGTTTCCTGTGGCTGCTGTAACAAACTACCACAAATTGGGTGGCTTAAAACACCATAAATGTACTCCTTTATAGTCCTGAAAACTGGAAGTGTGAAGCCAGTGTTGCTGGGCTAAAATCAAGGTGTGGGCAGGGCTGTGTTCTTTCTGGAGCTTGGGGACAAATGCCATCCCTGCCTCTACCAGTGTTATCAGCAGTTCTTGACTTGTGACCACATGAGTCCAATCATCAAGGGCAGCATTTTCCAATCTCTCACTCTGTTCCATCTTTTTATCACTTTCTCCTCTGTGTATAAGAAATCTCCCTCTACCTTGCTCTTATAATGATACATGTGATGGTGTTTAGGGCCCAACTCAATATAGGAGATAAACTCCTCCTTTCAAGATCTTTAATCACAACTTTTGCTTTTGCCTTATTAGGTAATATTCAGCTATTCCAGGGATGATTAGGAAGTGTGTGTGTGTGTGTGTGTGTGTGTGTGTGTGTACCTTTTGGTCACCATTCAACATGCTACAGTTTTTGATACATTTCTGTGGGGTTAGAGTTATGGAATCTTTCTCAAACCATGACGATGACAAAGCAATCCTCCTTTCAGGTAATTCCTGCTGAACTGGTATTCTGAGGAACACACGTTCGGAAATCTTACTGAGATAAAATGAATGTTAGGAAAAAGTCAAAATCAATCAGTCCAGCCTTCCTTCTCTCTGTGGATCTGGGTTTTAGTTTATTAACACAGGTGGCATTTTCCTTGACTCAGAGATAATATTATCGCACAGATAAAATATTTAAAAAATCAGAAATTTCATAGGGAAACCTAAGCAGAAAGCCACAAGGGAAGTATTTCTAGGGAGTAATAAAAGCAGTATTATGAGTTTCAAAATCTGGATTGGATTTCTGGTTCCCCTTCATTTAAGCTAAGTGACCCTGAAGGCATAATTCAACTTTTCTAAGCCTCAATTTTCACATCTGTGACACCATACCTACCCAGTTGTATTATGTAAGTGACATGTCTAAAAGCACTTTATTAAAATACAACTTTATAAAATCTAAGAAATTATTTTTATTACCCACAATAATGAAAAAAATATTCTGTCCTATAGGATGATCTTGGAGAGGATGGAGATAGATTTCCATTTGTTTTCTGTGGAGATCACATTGTTCCTTCTCAGCGAGAACCCAGGGCAACCTGACTGTGCTTTCTTATCCACTATTGTATTTCCAATACTTTGCGTCAAGTATGTCCTCAACAACTGTAGAATGATGAACTTTCTTTTCCTAAATCTCTTCTCACTGGTACCAGTTCCATAGAATCAGAGACTTTTTGGGTTGGAAGGGCCCTTGTGATATTATCTAGAAGAGTAGTTTCCAAATGCTAGACTAAGGATTATCAAAGCCTGGCCTACATAAGAAGCAGCGGCAGCTGATTAAATACAGTTGCCAGGCACTATCCAGGGGACTCTGATTCAGTGGGTTTGAGGTGGTGCCAGGAAATCTGTATTTTTAACAAGTTCCCTGGGTGATGTGAGACAGCAGGTCCCTACACTGACCTAACTCTTCTCATCTTTATGTAGAACCACTCCGCAAACCTCACTCCAAAAATTCTGCTGAGAAGGACCTCAAGAGACCCAGTCCTCTGCAGTGTAAGGTGGCATCACCCCCCCCCCTTTCCCCAATTACAAATAAACTAAATCAAAATCAGAAACATCGAGTGATTTTTTTCCCAGTGTCCAAATAGAGGGAATGTAAAACTGAAGTCTCCTGGTTCCTATCTCCTTTCATTTTTAAAAATAATGTTTTATTCAGTATTTTTGATTCTAAAATAATGTAGGTGAGAGCAATGTTCTCCCATTTCAAAAATACTGCCTTTCAAATATTCATCTTGGCTGGCTTGAAGAATGGCCCTTTCCTTCTCAGGACTCATAATTACTTATTGACATCTTCAGACACTCATCAGCCTCTGCTTATAAATAAATATCATATGTCCTAAACTGAGCCAGCCAATGTCAATGAAATGGTGGATGAGTAAATTGTTGAGTGTACTTTATTTCTCAGGCTACAATGGGACCCTGGGAGGTGTTTTGTGTAGGATAATATTTAGAAATAAACATATCCTACATCAAACACACAAAGTGAACTCAGTGTGAGTTTAAAGTGGCTTGCTTTTTTTCCAGAGGCTTAAGGGACCTGGGTCCCCCGGGACACACGCAGAGTTGGCTTGCCTGAAGTTAAAAATTCCACAAGCCCATTCTCTGAAGCTGTGCACCCCATGAAGCCTGAGAAAATCAAAACCCTGAATAAAGAATTTTGCTACACGCCATCCCACACCGTGTAGTCTGTTTCTTGACTTAATAATTACAGGAGCGAGTTTACGTTTAAACAGCAAAGCTGCTGTTTGTTCGCGTCTCTGGTCACGCAACATTTTGTTTGTTTGTTTGTTTTTTAGACACAGTCTTTTCAGCCCTGGAGGGTGAGAGAGCTTCCTCACCTGAGCCCTCCTGCTTCTGTCTTTACTGTGACTCTGTTTCAGGAATGCCTCTGTTTTTTGCAGGTGGCATTCTGAAAGCTGGTGTGGGGTCCACTAGAGGAGAAGCGCAGCAGCTGGGGGCTCCATGTCCCTTTTCCTTTGGGTACTGGCCTCAAACATCACGGAGTCTAAAATTAAGGATAGTGCTGCCTTCCTATGGCAAGCCACATCTCCTGGGCTGTGGACCCCCATCTCTGACCTGTGTGTCAGGGATCAGGCTAATCACAGAACTTGTATCTTCTGCTTTCAACAAGTTTTATCTTATCTTTTTATGTTGTCCCAGTTAGGTGCTCCTGGACAAAAGTGGTGCCATCTTTTGCTCGTATTTATCCAGAAGTCAACAGATGGGATTTGTAGGCACCAGAGAAGGCTGCAGGGCCAATATCTGGGGGCTCAAGTGCTGGGATAGATTGTGGGAATAGAATTGTGGTGGTTTTCACAAGAATGAGAAACTAGAGACTTGCTGTATTTTCTGGACCAAACAAAATTAGATGCCTAGTGGCCCCAAGGAAAGACTTCTGATTTGATCAGGATGGTGATTTTTTTTCTCTTTCTTTCAAATGGTTGATATGTTCATGTACAATTAATATCATGAATTTTCATTGCATTTACTGGGAACGTAATTATTCAAAATAGCCCCTTATGCTGTTAGCAGTAAAATCTGGAGTTCAGGGGATCTAAAGAAATTGTTTGAATGTTAACAGATAGCGTTAATTATGAAATTTAGAAAATTCCCATCTTTTCCTCTCTCTTCTCTTACTCCTTCATTTCTTGCAGAAATTCACATCCCTGGAAAAGTAAAAAAAAACTTTTTTTGGTACAAATATACATTTAGGTCTCCTTATTAATTCAAATGACCCACTATTTAAATTAATAGTGGCAAGCCCACTGTCGTGCCCAAACCTCCCTTAGCCCAAGAGGGTGAAACTTTGTGCCCCATTTGCTGAACTGTGAACATAGGTCTGGCCCAGCCAATTCTGACACTTGCTGTTTGTCCTCGGAGCATCCAAAAGCACATGTTTCCTGAGGAGGAGAGCCACGGGAAGCCACCAGTGTCATCCACCATGGCCATCCTTCGGAGATAACTAGAGTAGAAGGACATGACTCATGTCTCAGGTTCAGATTTGTTTTGATGCCGGGAAATCAGTGGAGGGGGGGATGGAAGGGGAACGTGTAGGGCAAAGGAAGACAGATGAATGGTTAATGGAGGCTGAAGCTGCAGATGGAGGGACAACACACACACAGTAGACAGATGGATGGATTGATAGATGGGACCTGGAGATGTAAATAGGATAGTTTATCTAAGCTGCTCACAGCCTCTTCTTCTTATCTATCCATCTATTTATCTATCTGCCTTAAGCAGGGACTGATAGAGGAACAGACAGATAACATGAGTAGGATGGATTAGCAGCCTACTGGGAGCTTCCTGGCATCTTAGATTCCAAGAAAGCACAGGGACCTCGGGATAAGGATCAGGAGGACAGATTATGGGAGTTTCCCTGGAGGATTTCCTGCCCCTTCTGTGCCCCACATAAAAACAAGATGAGCGTCCAGCCAGAGAAGGTTACTCAGGCATCAGAGAGCTGGCTCACCTGCCTTCCTGCTCCCACCCCTCCTCTAACAATTTGCAGCTGTTCTCTTCTCTGGCCCCTAGAAAGTGGACAGCTGCCAATCTGAGAAGGAAACAGAGAGCAGGGCTGGGTGCTAGCATATATATTTTATATCAAAAGCCTTGCTTTAAATTCTAGTCAGGCTTCTAGTCTTACAACAATGGGGAGAAAGGAAAAGGAGGGGGAAAAGAGAGCAAGAGAGAAGGAAAGCTAACAGTGTGCACTGGCTGTTCTGGAAAGCTGTCAGCTGTCAGGTCTGCTTAACTGACAACCTGGTCTCCAGAGCCCTGAGGGCCTGGGGAAGAAGGGAGAGGTGAGGGCTGGCCTGGAGGGGTGGGAGTGTGCAGTTGCTGCCTGCTGCACAAGTGCATGGTGAACTTCTCCCCTGCCCCACCAGCCCAGGCCCCTCAGAGGCAAGCCCTGGGCTACTCAGCCATCCTGAGGGTGGAGCACAGGCTGTGTACAGACCCACTGTCAGTGCCACAAGTGACAGGGGCAGGAGGGGTACAGGGCACAGTGGCTGCTGTGTTATGGAGAAGGCAGCCGTCTCAGGACATCCTCCTTTGTTGGGACAGGAGAGGTTTCTAAGGGCCAGGGAGATGAGGAAGTGGAGGAGGATGAAGAGGAAGAAGTTGTTGAGAGGTTTCCAGAGTACAGTTCAGGTAAACTTATGCAAGGGACTCCCACCTGGAAGCTAGCTAGGAGCACTAAGGGGGAGACACCAGGCCTGCCCCTTCTCATCCACACCCACTGGCTTATGAACCCCTTCCCTTCTCCCCTTTCCCAGTGTTGGTAATAATTTCCTGGACTGAAAATTACCAAAATTATCAAGAAAATAATTTTGAAGGCACTCTAAAGTGGAAAGACTAAGCTGGACTTGACTGCAGCACTACTTATTCATTTAAACCTTGATTCCAGTGTCCACTACTCACTCACCATGGACCTTGATTTCAGCGTCCTCTACCCACTCACCACGGATCTTGATTTCAGTGCCCACAAGTCATTCACCACGGACCTTGATTTCAGTGCCCACAAGTCATTCACCACAGGCCTTGATTCCAGTGCCCTCAAGTCATTCACCACGGACCTTGATTCCAGTGCCCACAAGTCATTCACCACTTGATTCCAGTGCTCACAAGTCATTCACCACAGACCTTGATTCCAGTGCCCACAAGTCATTCACCCCAGACCTTAATTCCAGTGCCCACAAGTCATTCACCACGAACCTTAATTCTAGTGCCCACTATTCACTCACCAAGGACCTTGATTCCAACATCCATTACTTACTCACCATGGACCTTGATTCCAGTGCCCACTAGTCACTAACCATGTATTTTGATTTCAATGTTTACTACTTATAAACCAAGGACCTTGATCCTAGTGTCCATGGTTATTCACTGTGGGACTTTGATCCCTGTGCCCACTACTTACTGGTTGTAGGAATTTGATTCCAAAGCTTACTCTACTTTAGACTTTAATTCTTTTACTTCTGATTTTTGAGTATTAATGGGCAAATTAACCTCATCTCCAAACAGAAATGTACTTTTGTCCACAGTTGAAACAAAATTATGCATATGGAGACATTTCATAAACTACAGGAGCTTATAAGCTGCTTCCCATAGCCAGTGGGACTGAACCAAGAACCCTATTTTTGATTTACCTTGTTTTTAGACAGTCCCTACTATAAAGGCTTATACTGGGCATTCAGTAATGATTAATCAATAAATATAAATAAATACAGTAGAACCTTTATAATTATCTATCTCCTTACATTGATCACCTCGTTAAGTTGACCTAATTTTGATAGATTGGACATGCACCACATGTGCGTATCAGCACAGTAGGCCTAATTCCTTACATTAACCCCCTTCATATGTTGACTCGTTTGTTACAGTCCTTTGGATGGTCAACTTACAGAGGTTCTACTGTACATGGATGAATGAATGTCATAGAGAAATGTTTCTGTACATTTGTTCATGAGGGTGAAAAAAGGTTGTTTGGGTCAGAGTGACAGCCTTCAGTTTACCTGGCCCCACCCTGAACCTTATTGGAACCCTACAGACTGAAGGCTCTGGGGAGGGTTCTAGGAATATGTACTTTGGCTGGCTGGGAAAGTGGCTGCTATCTCACAATTGGGACTATTCTGTTCTAAGTGGAAAATTGGAGGACATATGACCAAGTTTTATGATCTTTTAAAGAATAACAACTATGTCATCACTGAACTCCCAGTACATAGCAGTGCCTCACCAACAACACAATAAAGCTTCATTTCATGAGTGTCACAAGCAGGGTGTTGGAAAAAGGGGGCAGCTGGGCACTCCATAATGAATAAGGTGTAGTCCTTGACCCCACAACAATCACATTCAGAGATAATTTGAAGACACTGTTGAAATGCTGCTGTGGACTTCCAGAGGGGACATTAAACAGAGGGGGGATATCCACAGGGGCAGGGTATGGCAGCACGAGGGTGCAGCAAGCTGGGCACCCAGGACACAGCAACTGAGGAGCCCTGCTATGAGGTTGTGTCCACACCTCCCTAGATTCTGTACCGCAGGCACCTGGTCTGGCTCAACCTCATGCTTGTCCTGGGGGAGGGGAAAAGTAAGGAAAGGCTTCTAGAAAGAATCAAGTCTGAAAAGCTGAGCAGGGAGGAGTATGACCTCTGACCTTTAGAGAGACAGCCAGAGGGCACAAGTTCTACCCTGTGGGGAGGGGGGGTGAAGAATGACCCACTCTTGGAGGTGGCAGGAACGTAAAATTCAAAGTGAAGAGTTGGGAGACATGAGGGAGACAAGGAGCAGGACATGGAGGGTCTTGTCAGCATGTTGGGGGTCTTGGATCAGTCCAATTGGCTGTGGGAAGCAGGAAGGGAGCAGAGGCAGTTTGTGCTTCAAACAGAACTTTCTGGCCAACATCTGCAGCATTTCTCAACCTGTGGGTTGTGACCCCTTTGGGGGTCTCCTGCATATCAGATATTTACATTACGATTCATAACAGTAGCAAAATTACAGTTATGAAGCAGCAACAAATATGATTTTATGGTTGGGGGTCATCACAACATAAAGAACTGTATTAAAGGGTCGCGGCATTAGGAAGGTTGAGAACCACTGCTCTAGACATTGTCCTATCCAATTCGTAGATACTGCGAGCCACAAACACAAGACTCTTGTGCAAGCTTAAATTTTCTAATAGCCACATTAAAGTAAAAAGAAAGAGAAAAATTAATTTTTAATCATATATTTTATTGAACATGATATATTCAAAATCTAATCATTATAACCATTTCAAAATGCAACCAACACTAAATAATATGAATGGGCTATTTTACATTCTGTCCCCTTGCATTACGTCTTGTGCAGTTTACACACACAGCACATCTCAATTCTGTCCAGCCATGTTTCACGTGCTCATTGGCCATGTGTGGCTAATGGCTGCCATGTTGAACAGGAGAGGCTAAAAAACAGAGGCAGGCTTTTTCAGGGGTCAAGGGAAGATGCTAGAGTCCTGATACAGGGTGTTGGGTAACGGAAATGAAGAGAAGTGATGGAATGTCAGGTGACTGAGATGTTTCCACTTTCTTTGTGAAATCAGGTATAGCATTTACCTTCCTGGATAATTCTTTGAAATCATGTCTATAAATCAGCCAGCCCAAGCTGTCAGGGAATGTGTGGTCAGCAGCATTCTCTTCATTACCTGGGCTATTCGCTTTCCTTAGGAACTAGAATTAACATCCCACTTGGGTGAGATGTTGTTTAAAGCACAGAAACAGTATAATACAGGGCACAGACTGTGGGCACTAAAGAAGTTTCAGCTGCACAGCACTTCCCAGGTGCTTCTCTAGAGATCCCCTGGGTGAAGGGAAGTAGATACCTAATTGTCATGGGGAGGCTGGGCGAGTACAGTGAGGTCAGTCCAAGACAAGCAGAAAGCAGAATCGCTGACATTCCAAGCAGCAGCCACTCTATCAGCAGCCAGCAGTTGGCAGCAGCTCCGGATGATTGAGAATTGAACAGCTTAATTGTAGGAGTGTGAACATCGCGGAGTGCCAGGCAGGCACCATTAAGTGCAAGAACCTTTCCCACAGCCCGTGCTCCTTGCCTGAGGTTGATATGCACATGCTCTCGTGGGGAATGTCCCCAGCCAACTCCCTGTGCAGGAAAACAGCTTCTGTGTTCCTTGGAAGCAAAAACAAACAAACAAAAATGCATTTTCAAGTAGATGCAGAATATAGCACTGCAGACAGAGTTGTTCATGCTGAGGAGAGAGGCTAGAGGCAGAGAGCAGGGATAATAGATCATTCTCTACTTCAGAAAAGGTCCATGCAGGGTATCCAAAGAGTAAAATAGAGGCCACAGATCTGGTAGATCAGGGTCTTGAGGAACACAAAGAAATTCTGCTTACCTCCTATTCTCTCCCAGATGACTTGCAGGTGAATATTTATTTATTTTCAAAATGATTATTCAGGGCTGCTGAAGTTACTAGGTGGGTGTGAGAATCTAAAAAAGCTACCAAGTAATTAGTGCCTAGAGCTGGTGAGAAACACAGCTCAGGTTCCCTTGGGGTTTCTCTGACTCACCTTAATTTGTTATCTTTGTTAGTCTAGTGCAAGCCTACTGCTGTAACAAGCAGCCCCTGCATTCCACAGGGATGACCAAATAAGTGATTATTTGCATAACAGTCTGACATGGAGGAATCAATCCCTTGGCTAGCTCTCTGCCAGACAGAGATCAATGACCCTTATACCTTCCCTATCATAACTTCTAACTTTTACTCATTCCTCAGAGCCTTTTCCTGTCTTCTCCTTGGAGGGGAAAGAAAGAGGAAAATTGCACATGTGATCATCCACACCAGGCCTATGGGGGCGATGGTACATCACTTCTGCCCAATTCCTTTGTCGAAACCTCAGGTTGTATCTAACTCTGGGACCAAACGTGTTCAGGAGAAAAAGGGAAAACGTTTGTTGAATATCTAGTCAATCTTTGCCACAGTCCATCTCTTCTTCTTTCTCTCTCTGTGATGAGATTAAGATAGACTTTTTTTGTGCTCTGACTTGACCCTGGAGGTTTGAGAGTCAGGAGACTGCACTCCTGAGGGGCAGCATTAATTAGAAGGCAATGCCCTGGAGTTGCAAGGTGATTATTAGTCAGGACAACGTCATGGTCAGGCAGTTGTAATGCCAAACTAAATTCTCTTCTCTTCTAGTCCAGACCTATTTCATCAGTTTGCTCAGTCCACAGAAGGCACTACAAGCTGACTGCCAACAGACCACACCCGAGGCTAGTCTTCCCCACTCTAAGGGATGCCAAGTTGTGACTGATGGCCCCCACTTGCCAGCCAAGCTCAGTGGATCATTTATGGTGATACTATGGTAGAAGAGTGTTTTCTTTTCACATAATGAAACCACTATGAATATCCACAATAAGGAATACCATCAGCAAAGGTGTGAGGGAATTCTAGTGTGGTAAAGACACTGTGACAGTTAGGCAGCCATGCTGGGGTGCTGGTGGTGTTATGATAGAAAAGGTCATTGTAACAGATATTAGAATGTGCCCCAGGGCTCCCTTCTTCCGGCCACACTTCCCCTAACTTCCCCTGCCAACTGCTTGTGGTATGCTTCTTACCAGGAACTTCCCCCAGGCACAGGGGACTGCCTGACCCATGCCTCCTCCTGGGGAGGTAGCCCATGGCCAATGACTGCTTGGAGATATAAAAGCCTGGTCCTCTTTTCTCATTTTGGGACAACCCTGAAGTGGCCTGTTACAACTCATTGTAAGTCAGTTTCACCCTCTGTTCAAACCTGCCTTCTTCACTTACATATGTATCACCCAAGAGCTGCTCTGCATGCAACTTTCCATCTCAGAATTTTATGGTACCAAAAATTGTTTCAGGAAGCTGACTTTTAAAACTGGATTTCAGAGATGCATCAATGCATTATCTTTGTGACAAGACAAACCCCATCACTGGGGTTTGCAGGTGGCATAAAGCTAGCCCCCAAGATGTTATATCAGGGAAATTGTTAAAAGCAGGGAAATTATTGTACAGTCACTAAGACTTCACTAGACATAAAATGACATGAGATATCCACAGAAGGGGACACCTGGCCCAGTGCAGTGTTCCTCCTGTTTGAAAGGCATAGGTCATTATATTATAAAGGCTACTGAATTGGGTGCTGTTGCTGAGCACTACTGATTTGTGAAAGATAAATAATGACAGGATCAGATGCTTAATTACCATTTCAAGGCAAAATATGAAAAGCCCAAAGGGCCTCCTTGGCAGCATTTAAGGAAACTCTAATCTGTAGCCCAAGTACCAAAGGAACAGAAAACCAGGCTCAGGACTTAAATTGCTAAAATGCAGTGAAGCTTCAGAAAGTATTGAAAGCTCAGCCTCAGTAAGTCTCCCATGTTAAGTACTCAGAATAGGGGGATCCAAGTAGATACAGTTAAGAAACTTGACTTACTGGGTCTTCAGAAGTCCCTTCTACTCAATGCGCCTCTGCCTGGTTAGAAGGTAGTAGCCTTCCTCTTGCTTAAAGATGGTGCAGAAACCTCATATGAGGCATGCACTTTACAATAAAATGCTGGCCTGCTTGAGGATATATCCCCAACTCCCCTTTTAGCAACCAGTACAATAAGGAAGATCAAATCCCAGGACCACCAGCGTAGCCATGTGCTGAGCTGGCTGTAGAAGGAGAGAGTGTACAGGGGTCTGCAGGGTATGGCTCATGTGTGTTGGTAGTAGCTGGTAGCATATGCACGGATTGATTTCTGATTTCTGCAACAAGAGGGCCAGAGCCTTAAGACTGGATAATCAAGAGCTTATCAATGTGGGAGCAGTCTCCTCTTTATATGATTTGATATGTTGACAAGTGCTTAAGAAATAATGCTATTTAGTTTCCAAGGGACTCTCAGAAGCTAAAAAAAAAAAAAAAAAAAAAGAAAAGAAAAGGCCTACCCTATGTGCAATAGAAGCCCCAGAACTGCCGGGGAGGATGATGAAAACTGCCTAAGGTGATGATGAAAAAGTTCAAGGGGGGGGGCACACTTGACTTTATGTACAGTGAAAGGCTGGAAGCCCACCAACTGAACATGGAAAGGCCTGAAGGAGACTCCAAGTATAAATAACAGCAGTAAGAAGAAGGTAGTGGTAGGAGTGGATCAGTTCAGCTGTAGCTGTTCTCCATAGGGCAAGGCTGATGTCAGGAGAGGTTCCTACACAACTGGGCTCCCTAGGAGCCATGAGCTTGATTAGTTCCCCCAAACAATAAAGGTCCATGTGGCAGCGCTCAACCCTCAGGATCAAGGTAGTTGCAATCAAGATAGCAAAATACAGGGCAAAATTCAAGTGGCATTTGTGTTGAACTAAAGGTGTGGTCTCTAACCTTCCAAGAATTTTGGAAGTATTACTAGAACTTGGTGTTTCTGGAGACTAATTAGATGAAAGGTCAAAGAGGATGTTGTTTAGTTTACACAGTAAAAGATATCAAGGATGAATGATAAGGCTGAGGGAAGCCTCTTGAATTAAAATTAACATTTGTTTGGCCAAGTTTCCAGATTTGAATCAATTTTCAGACCCAGAACACCAGAGGCAGAAAGAGATGCTAGTTTCTTATGCAAAGGCATCTTGTAACTCCATAGCAAATTGCATTCAGCTGAAATTCCTCTAGTCCTTCCCTCAAGGCACTGTAGCCCTAGACTAAAGTGAATATATTTGGGGAAAAGAATATGAAGACTTTTCAATGATTATTCGACATAGCATCAGAATCAGCACTGAATCCAATATGAGACCCAGTACCCATGAAGGTGCTCTGGTGTCCTTCAGACTGCAGTTGCACAGGGCCAGGAAATAAATGGAATCCTGGAATCTTAGCACTGGCTCACAGTACATCCACCGGGCCCATGGGCCCACCTTGTAGTCATTTACTGGTATAATTGAACTAGACTTCAGAGTTTGACAGAAACTCTCATGTTGGTTCTTTACCCTAGGATAAGAAATATCATAGTGGTCAGCGCCTGTGGCTCAAAGGGGTAGGGCGCCAGCCCCATATGCTGGAGGTGGAGGGTTCAAACCCAGCCCTGGACAAAAACTGCAAAAAATAAATAAATAAATATCATAGTTGGGGAGGCCAAATTGAAGCTTCTGAACCTGTGCCTCTAATCAAGCTAATATTGTAAATAAAAAATAATAATGCTGCAACCTGGGTAAAATAGTACTAAATTAAAGGCTGTAAAGAATGTAAGGGTGATGGTTTGTATCAAATTGTTACTCAGTTCACCAGAATGGCCCCTACAAAAACAGAATTTATCACAACTAATTTTATCACTACTACATTATTAATCAAATATTTGCCACAATTGCACCTGCTATGCTGGATGTAAATTTACAAAAACTAGTTAATACAGCCTCCAGCACATACTATGTGATTAGTAATCTGGTGAGTGCATTTTTTCCCAGTCCCATCAGAAAGGAGGATAAGAAGTTCACATTTGTGTGAAATGGACAAAAGTATACAAGAAGGGTCTTACCTCAGGTTATGTTAACACCTTGATCCTCTGTTATAATATCATTAATATAATATCATTAGAAGGGAGATGAGTGTATGGCATTTCATAGAATATCATGTTGGCCCATTATATTGACAATATCACATAAATCAGATCAGATTAGTAAGAAGTGGCAAGTCTATTGGAAGCTTTGGCAAAGCATATATGCTCCAGATGGTGGAGATTAAGGCTTCAGAACCCAACACATTAATGAAGTTTTTAGAAGTCTCTTGTGATTTAAATGTTCCCCCCAAAGTTTGTGTGTTGAGAACTTAATCTCCAATGCAACAGTGTTAAGAGGTGAGGATTTCAAGAGGCAATTGGGTCATGAGTGTTCTGCCTTGATGAATGGATTAATGGCATAATTGCAGAAGTAGGTTAGTATAGAAAAGAATTTTCAGTACAAGGATGGGTTCAGCCCACTTCATCTGTTCTGTCTCTCCCCCTTTCTTTCTCTCTCTCTCCTCCACCCCCCTCTCTCTTTCTTGTGCACACTTTCCTGCCCTTCCACTTTCCACCATGGATAATGCAGCAAGAAGATCCTTGACCTTGGACTTCCTAGACTCCAAAATAAATGTACAAAATAAATGTCCTTTCATTGTAAATTACTGAATATATAATATTCTACTATAGTAGCATGAATTAGATTAAGACAGGCTCTAAAGTTCTGGAGCATGCCTGAACATTTCCTTCAAATTAAATGAAAAGTATTATTTATCCTTCACTACAAAGAAATTAGCACAAATATTGATGGGTTTTAGAGGCATCATATTCTGTATAAAGGAAGAAGACTCTCGCCCATTTTCTGGATAACATAAAAGCTATGAGTTTAGATCGTTGTTCAAAGTAGGAAAGAGCTCAGCATGACTAGGCCATGGCAAAAGTGGTCTTGACACTTGAGCCATCTATTCCAGGAGACTCTGTAGTACTAGAGGTATCTATGGGAGCAAAAGATAGTATATGAAGTTCATGGAAAGCCCTGATAGAGAAATCACACTGTAAACCTCTGGGCTTCTGGAAAAAGTCCCCACCATCTACAACATAGAACTATACACCATCAAAAGGCAGTTCCTGTGTGATACTGGGCCCTGGTGAATACAGAGTTTCTGATCATGAGACACCAAGGGAATTTATAGTTAGAACTATTCATTACTAGCTAAAATTAATCAAAGCTGCTCATAAGATGGGGCCAGCCCTGCAGCAATCCATTCTTAGATGGACATGGCGCACCCAAAATTGAGCACAAGTGGGGCTGGATAGCACAAGCAAGCTAAATAAGCAGGGGGCCCAGAGCCCCATCCCACCCATCAACATGCACTAGCATCTCTCCCATTCTCCCACTGCTCACATCTATGGCTTAATGGGAGGACTTTTATGACCAAATAAAAGTAAAAAAGCCAACCTTTATTTATAGAGTGGCTATCCTGGATAGTGATGAAGAGAGATCCTCCCCGTAGGCAGAGGTCTGATGTGGGTTACAGATGATCTTCAACTTCATGGAGAAAGAACAGTAGTCTGAGTCAGAAACATTAACTCATGAGCAATGAAGAATGGCCTGGTTTGTTAGCCAAGGGCATGGAAGGAAAAAGACTAGACTATCAGGGACAAGGGAAAGAAGCAGGTGAATGAATCTATGGAAGTAGATGGGAAATGTGAAGTTTTCTGAACCACAAGTTAATTTCCACCAGAGAGCATTACTATGAAAGAGATACTGAGGAACTGGACTCCAGCAGTTGATGAAAGCCAATCTTTTCATTGGCGACTCTGGTGCTGGCATAATGGGCAAATGAACTAAGTAGCCATTATGGCAAGAGTGGAGACTATGTTTGGGTTCTCACTTATTAAAACTAAGTCAGTTACTGCCGCTGTACAGTGGTCCTTGGAGACACAAGAATATTGGAGGTGGGAGCTAAGATCTTTGAGCAAATATCCTAGATTATCCATTCTAATTCTTTTACGATACTACCTTTTGGGTGCTTTTGTGTGCCAAAAGATAGTGCTGAGAGTGATACAGCTTTTTTTGTAATCCAATCTGACTCTGCAGTAAAACAATTCCCTCAGATATTTCTGGTAAGATCATAAGAAAGACATCCTCTTACCTCAACTCTGACAGCAAGATCTTGAATAAATTGGTTAAAGAAAGGGCATTACAAATGAAGGATATGGTCAATCTATAATTAAAGATGACATGATCTTTATGGAAAATTCCAGGAAATATGTACATACACACACACAGACCTAGGGAGCAAGAACCAGTAACAAGCTCAGCCCACATTGCAGGATCTAAGTTCAACATAAAAAAATCAATTGTACTTCTATACCAAAACAATGAACAATCTAAAAATGAATTTAAGGAAATAATTGCATTTATAATATCATTAAAAACAATAAAACATTTATTAATAAAGCTAACAAAAAGTATAGTTGTACACTGAAAACTATAACATGTCAGATTAAACACACTTAATGTTATTAAGATACCAAAAGTCCCTAACCTGTGTATTCTACAGGATTAACACAGTTGTAATTAACTCTCAGTGGCCTTTTCTTTTTCTTTCTTTCTTTTTGTTTTTCAGAAATGGGTAAATTGAACTAAAATTCATATGGAAATGCAAGGAACTCAGAATAGTAGTCAAAATATCTTGACAAGGAAAAACAAAGTTAAAGGATATACGTTTCCTGATTTCAAAATTTACTACACAGCTGTGACAATGGAGTGTCTTTATTCTAGTAGCCTAAAGATAGACAGATAGATCAATAAAATAGAATGGAAGAACCAAGAACCAAGGAGTACATGGTCAATCAATTTTGACACATGTACCAAAACAATCCCACAGGGGAAGATAAATCTTTTCAACAAATTATCCTGGGACAACTGGATATCCACATACAAAATAATAAAGTTGGATACCTTTAATATACTATATTTAATATACTATATTTAATATACTAAATAATTAACTCAAAGTGGACCAGAGGCCTAAAACTAAGAAATAAAATTATAAAACTGTTCGAAGAAAACATAGGCATAAATGTTTGTGACCTTGGAGGTAGCAATACCTTTTAAGATATAATGACAAAAGTGTACATAACAAAAGAAAAAGTAAATTAATTGAACTTCATCATAATTTAAAACTTTTGTGCTCCAAAGGGCAGGATCAAGAAAGTGAAAAGGCAATTCACATAGTGAGACAAGATATTGTAAGTCATATATCTGATAAGGGAGTTGTGTGCAGAAAATATGAAGAATTCTTATAAACCAAACAATAAAAAGAAAAGCAACCCATTTTTTAAAGGAAAAAAGATTTGAATAGACATTTTTCCAAAGAAGATATACAAATGGATAATAAGCATATGAAGAAATGCTCAACATCATTAGTTGTAAAGAGAAATGTAAATAAAAACCACAATGTGACACCACTTCACACCCACTACAATGGCTATAATCAAAAGGCAGATAATAACAGGTGTTGGAAAGGATGGGTTGCTGGAAATGTATTATAAAATGGTGCAGCTGCTTTGGAAAACAGGCTGATGGTTCCTAAAAATATTAAATATACAGTTACCATGGTACCCAGCGATTCCATTTTAGATGTATATCCAAGAGAATTGAAAATACATATCTGCACAAAAACACATAAGCAAATGGTCACAGCAGTATTATCCATAATAGCCAAAAAACTGAAAACAACTCAAGTGTCTATAATCTGGTGAATTAATGAACAAAAAATTGTGCAATAATTCATTCAATGGAATATTATTTAGCCACAAAAAGTGATGACGTTCTGATACATGCTACAGCATGGATGAACCTTGAAAACATTATGCTATGTGAAAGAAACCAGACACAAAAACCCATGTGTGGTTAGAATCCTTTATATAAAATGTTTAGAATAGACAAATCCATTGAGACAGGAAATAAGGTAGAGGTTGTGAGGGTCAAGAGTTGGAGAAGAATGGGGAGTGACTGCTCCTGGATACAGGGTTTCCTTCTTGGGAGATGTAAATGTTCTGTAATTAGATAGTGGTAATCTATGCACAACGTGTTCAATAAGAATTACCAAATTCTACACCATCAAGGGGTAAACTTTGTGGCATGTGAATTATTTGTCAATAAACCTGTTATTTGTAAAAATAAATAAATAAAATAAAATAAAGGCACTGAGCAGAAGGCTGTCTGTGGAATATGAACATGGGGCTGGTGTATCATTATGTCTGTGAATGTGCCTAGAAATAGGCTGTTCCCACTGCTCCCAACATTTTCCCCACCTTTCTGCCTCTCCACATCTTAAACTTCTGATATAACTGGAGTATAAGCTTTGCCTCACTTACGTCTGTATCGCAAAATCTTATAGCAGTACTGCACCCTGGTCCCCCATCAAAGAATTCAACCAGGAATTGACAGCAATCCGGAGCTTGCTGTAAGTGCACTTAAGATGCGCTATTTGAAAGAGAGAGTCTAATGGGCATGTTAACTAGCCATTCTCTCAGCTGCTCCAAGCTCTATCACTGTAATACGTTATATCATCAGGGCAATGTTCCCGGGCCACGTGACCCAGCTGAGCAGAGGCATTTTGGTGATGAGTTATGTTGTAATATTATATTTTCTCCTTTTATAGACGGTCTATATAAAAAATACCTATTTGAATGGCTTTCTGTGTCTTCCACAAAATTGTGATTGAAGACCTTTTTCATTATGCTACCCAATGACCCTTACTTAAGGGCGTAGATGATAAATTCCTCTTTGTTTCTAGGAAGTTTGGTTCTGTAGGTGCATAACATGGATGTTATCCTTTCTTCCCTTCCCTATTTTCCTTCCTTCCCTTTTCCCCAAATATAGAAAGTAACACACAGTAACGCAGTAAAAACAACCCCCACTTACTGAGCACATGCCCTGAGCCTGTGCCTGCCCGGTCTCTATGTGCCACACGCAGTGAGCCTGTGCCTACCCGGTCTCTATGTGCCACACACAGTGAGCCTGTGACCGCCCAGTCTCTATGTGCCACACGCCCTGAGCCTGTGCCTGCCCGGTCTCTATGTGCCACATGCCCTGAGCCTGTGCCTGCCCGGTCTCTATGTGCCACACGCCATGGGCCTGGGCCTGCCCGGTCTCTATGTGCCGCACGCCGTGGGCCTGGGCCTGCCTGGTCTCTATGTGCTCTATCTTATTTGACCCTCCCAACATCCAATGAGAGACACACTGTCATTGCCCTTCTTTTGCAGATGTACAAACTGAAGCTGAGAGAGATTAAATGAAATATCCAGGCCCCCACATCTTTTTTATTTTTCTGAGACAGAGTCCCACTCTGTCATGCCAGGCTAGAGTGCCCTGGCATCAGCCTAGCTTACAGCAACCTCAGACCCCTGAGCTCAAGCCATCCTCCTGTCTCAGCCATCCAAGTAGCTGGGACTACAGATGCCCACCACCATGTCCAGCTAATTTTCCTAATTTTTATAGAGATGGGGCCTCACTCTTGCCCAGGCTGGTTTTAGACTCCTGGCCTCAAGCCATCCTCCCACCTTGGTATCCTGGAGTTCTAGGATTATAGGTGTGAGCCACCATGTCCAGCTTCCTACATTTTGTAAGTGGCAGTAATGGGGTTCATCCAAAACATTCTGCCTCTAAAAAGCTCACTAAATCCAGTTTCTGTTCTCACTTAGCTATAAACATGCAGCATGTTCAACCTTTTTTCTTCTCTGCTGTACATTGGAAGAAAAGTTGTCTTGGGCCACATATTAAATACACAAACACTAACAAAAGATGTTTAGCAAAAAAATAGGTCTGTGAATAATTTTTGTGATATCTGTTACCACAGATAAGCAAAACAGGCCTCAATCTGCATGCAGCTTGTGGGCCACAGGTCGGACACCCCTGCAGGTTTCATTTACTAAGTAACTGAAAAACCTTTTGAATTAAGGAATTATATATACTAAACCCATGTTTGCTTTATTTACCAGAGCTGAAAATGCTCAATAAATAATTTTAATTGATTCATTCATCTAAGATCTTTGGAAGAACAGCTCTATAAAAATCCTGGCGGTTGTTTTTATTAGTGATGCAATGTCAACCTACATGGTACTCACACAGGTTGGAGGAGAGAAGGGCATAAATGAAAACAAAAATAATTCATCTCATGTCTTAAATGAGGTATGTAGGAACTGCCTAGCACCTTAGTGGTCTAAAGTCTGGGGCCTCTGGTGTTTGCACAGGGCTGGTGTGGATTTAATCATTTCATCTGAAGTATGTTTTCATAGAGTGACAGGTACTCCCTGTTCCACTTCTGAACAGGTTGGCTCTGATAAGCTTGTGGGGGAAAGACCTTTACTCAGCCAGCATCATCCAGCCAGTTCACGGGGCAGCTTATCTTACCAACACACATTGGTAAGCAAGCGAGCTCGGAGCCCTCAGGATTTTGATTCACTTACATTTCCTTTCTTTTCTCCAACCTCCCTTTCCTTCCCTTTCCTTATTCTATTGGTATCTATAAGGCCGACACCTGGCCTCTAATTGGCTGAGAAATTAAAGGCTAATAGAGCACCAAGATTTTTGTAAGTGAGGTCCCCACCTCAGAGCCAAATGTGGTTGACCCTTGGTACTTCCTGGGAGGCTCCTGCTAGAAAGGCTTGCGTACTGCAGGAAAGTAACAGAGCTGCTGTGTAAGAGCTCACCCCTCGGTGTGGGTCCTGGACTAGCAGCATCTGTCTCACCCAGGAGCTCCCTAGATATGCTGAATGTGGGGCCCACTAGGGACCTAGTGAATCAGAATCTGCAGGGGAAGCACTGGTTTCACAACACCATGCCCTGGAGGTGTGGAGGCATCTCATCTGCCAAACACACTTCTCCTGAAAGTCCCAAGAGTGTTCCTTGAACTGAATAATAAGTGCTGACTCCGTGCGCAGGAGTCGGAAATTAGGGCATCGACCACAGTGTGTGCCTGCAAGGGAGCTGGGTGGCTGTCACTGCTCTCTTCTGCTCTCTGGGAAAGAACGCTTATGTTATATGTTAAATCTTTCCTTCCACAGCAGTGTAAAACATCTGGAGACCTGGGGCATTGCTGTCATGTTATTAAAAGGTTCACAGCAAATGTCATTAGTCATTTCCATGGGTTGATTTGCTCTTTCTGTGCTCCATCCACGATTTCTACATGTCTGCTAAGAATGCTCCACCATGATCTGTTTATGCATTGCACCCCCAACACGTCATATTGCACAATTTTTATAACCCAGAAATATGTTTCAAGTTTTTATTTATTTATTTTTTTTTTTTGAGAGAGTCTTACTATGTTGCCCTGATACAGTGCTGTGGCATCATAGCTCACAGCAACCTTCAGGTCCTGGGCTCAAGTGATCCTCTTGTCTCAGCCTCCCAGCACCTGTCATAACACCCAGCTAGTTTTTAGACACAGGATCTTCCTCTTGCTCAGGCTGGTCTCAAACTCCTGGCCTCTAGAAATCCACCCCCTCTGCCTCCCAGAGTCCTAGGATTACAGGCATGAGCCACTGGGCCTGCTGTTTCATAGAGTTTTAAAAATCCTGCCCAGTGCCTAGCACTCAGTACATGAGTGCAGAAAGGAAAGAAGGAGGGAAGGAGGGAGGGACAAAAGAAGAGAGGAAGGAAGATTGAGTTTTAGGGTATTGAAAGGAAGTCGGAGAGGATGGAGCAAAAGTATGCAGTGAGGTGAATACTCAGAAAAAGAAAGGAAAGACACATTTTAGGAAGGTGGGGATGAAGCAGTTGAGCTATAGCTAAAGAGACAAATCTAGAGTAAAGGTCATTTAAATGATAAGTGTGGATCCAACATGCAAACCCAGATCTGTCTGACTTACGTCCTGCATGGGCTCCTGAACCACACTGCTTTTAACACCATGAAAGGATAATGTTAGAATCACCTTCAGTACCCAGATAGAAAATCCGACTTCCTCTTCAGTAGGGGAGCAAATTGGAGCCCAGAGAAGTGGGGAGACGCTCACAGCTACAGAACTGGCTGCTAGCAGAACCAGAACAAGAAACTAGAAGAAAGGTATGCATCTAGTGCCATCAGACTACCTAAATTTCCAACTACCCTTCCTCTTTAGCAGGCCTTAACATGGTCTAGAGCAGGCGTCCTCAAACTTTTTAAACAGGGGGCCAATTCACCGTCAGCCTGTTGGAGGGCCAGACTATAGTTTAAAAAACAAAACAAAACTATGAACAAATTCCTATGCATACTGCACATATCTTATTTTGAAGTAAAAAAACAAAACGGGAACAAATACAATCACACCGCCTCCTGTGGCCCGCGGGCTGCAGTTTGAGGACCCTGCTCTAGAGAGAAGGAAGGCCTGCCAGGGGTGTGCTGAGGTGACTTCCTTAGTCCTTATTCTCCGTGTTCTGACGTTGGCAGGAACAAGAACTCAGTCTGCAGCAGAGAACAGTATTCATTACTCTTCTTGGCTGTGACCCTGGATCTAGACCACAGTGACTACACAGCTCAAGACCTTTAGATGTTGGTGGTACCCAGACACCTCTAGCTGTCAGAAGGAAGATGTTTTACAGAAATTATCAAATTTATAATGACATTCCAACTCTGTGGTTGGTGGTTTATAGAAAATATGAAGAAATTAGAAACAGGATGGTGCCATTAAAAATCATTGAGATGACAGAGTCATTAGGAAACCAGGAAGTTGATTGAGCTGATTACTCTATTTCCAGCCTAAATGGAAGCATGCCTACTCTGTGCTTAAAGCTCCCAAGGGGAGACACTTGCATCTTTTTCTTTCATGTGTTGTTGTAGCTGATTATTTTTGATAAAACCAATGAAGACACTCCTATCTTTTAGTAGTCATCTTCTCCTTCCTGGAAAATTGTCTTCCCTCCTTCAGCCCCGTACTCTGAGGCCTCAACTGGATTCCTGTTATTCTCAAGACCTAAGTGTTATTTACTGGCAAATAAAGGTAAGGAAGGAACCAGATGTGACTGCTATTCCTAGCTCTTTTCATAGACACAACCTTGGGCAAGTTCTTTAACCTCTCCAGTTTTTTAAACTTATTTTCTCCTCTTATCAAAAATAAGTATTTTAGATTGAATTACTTTTAAAAACCTTACAACTTCAAAAATCAAATTCTGTGTTTTTCCATTGGGTTAACTTATAAGATTTATTTCCTCCCGGGGTATTTTAGTTTTAGTTTAGTGTAATGGCAAAAAAAAAAAATTCTATGAAATGTGGGCTAACACTACCTGATGAAATTAAAGACTTTTGAGTGATATTTTAGAACAAGACATCATATAAACAACATATTCCATCTACACACAAGGTGGCTTTCTTCATCATGACCACTATTGTCATATTTTGGGAGAACAAAATACCAGAACTGGTTCTGAATTATTAGTGATACCCAGTATAGGAAGTGATCTTCATTTCTGCTTTTGGCTGTTGATGCATAAGTATGCTTGCAGAGCATAGCATTATGTTATTAGCAGTAGGTATTAAACATATTATTTAGTGTTAGAGGTATTAGTCTCGAGCATTAGGGCAGATTAGCATTTAATGCATTCATTCTTTAGGGTTATAACGAAGGCTTGAATTCCTGATTATTATTATCCAATGCATAGGAGGAACCATATTGTGATTTGGCTCTTAATTTCACAATGAGTTCACCAACATTGACAACCCAGTACCAGGTAATGACTATTCTTTATTTGCAACTTTGAGTATAGCTGGTTCACATCTTTTGATTAGTATAGACTATAAAGGTGATAATTTCAACCGGGGACAGTCTTTTCTTTACTATAGCATTTCTTAGCCCAGTTTTCTGAAAATATCTATACTGAACTCATAGTTCCAAACCTTCAAAAGCCTTTTAAAGAATCCTGCTCATCCCTTTCACCCCCCCCCCCTTCTTCCACCAGTCTTCTAGAAGCCAAGTCTTTGGTCTACTGCTTCAATACACACTCTTCTATAACAGGCACCCCCAACACTATTCCAGAGCAAATGAGTCAGACATCTGACACAGAAACAGATAGCTAAGTCAAATCTAAAAGTTTCTGCTCCCATCATTAATAAGATTTTCTAAGTCTTCTATCAATGTGGTACTTGCATCTGGACTTGACCAATGTGCTGTAGTACTTTTAGATGGAGGTGACACACTCAGTTTCATGGTTTAAATCTTCAGGCAGGCAAGAAGTAGAAATCTTATTCCTAAGACCACAACACATCACACCATCATCTTGCCAGAGTCACCCCAAGAAGAGCTACCTCTTATTTCACAACTAAGTAGATTGGTGGGACCACACCTACCATGCATTTTACAAGGGTACATGTGAAACTTACTAAATGTAGAATATAATTGTTTTAACACAATAACTAAGAAAAAGACAGAAAGGCTATATTAACCAGTGTGATGAAAATATATAAAATCAGTGCATGGTACCCCATGATTGCATTAATGGACACAGCTATGATTTAATTTAAAAAAAAAAAAAAAAAAAGAACTAAGTAGGTGTCGCATCCTTACTAATAACTCCATATATGTGCTTTTCCCCCACCCAGAGACAGATGGCTGACGTTCCCCCCTCACCCCAACTGTAGGACTGGCCCAGGTGGGCCATGAGCCTTCACATACTAACTCAGTCCCCACTAGGGAGATCTCATTCACACTACTGATGCTATGCACTGCTAACATTGTACATAATACATCCCACATTGCTATCTTCCCCACTCCAACTATTGCTATGCATGGCGGTTGAAAATTTGCTCCCTAAAAGGTGCAATGTTAATTCCTGAGTAAAGGTCTGGGTCCATGTAGACCTGTACATTTGAGGTGCTAAAATCAGACTCCAGTAACTACTCTTCTCACCCCATCACTGGAAGGTATCAAAGCTTCCCCCCCACTATAACCTTCCCACCACAAGCACCATCCTCTTGGGTCTCTCAATACTCTGGTTGATGAAGAAGTCATTGCTGGCTCTACACAGAAAAGGAGCTTGGTACAAACTCTCCAAAGTGAGAGTGACTTGAACTAGAAATAGGCAGCCAATAACTGTGCTCACCCCTACATCCTCCTATCACTCTGTATTTCCAACCTAGAAGCCTTCCGGGGAATTGTGAAGACAGAAAAGCCCCAGGATGCTTACCTACCAAGGATTTCAGGTTCTTGTGGGTTGAAAGACTGTGAAGTGATTAAATACAATGTCAAATTCTTCTCTGTGCAACAACAAACATAGCAGCCTCTTGAGCAGCTGGACATGACCATCTTCTCATTGTCTCTCATTTCATTCTATGCCAACGGAGATGTACCACAAGTAGGGAATGAGATACTTAGTATTCATGTGGTGACTTTCTCCTGGATTGAACAGGGGTTGTCATGCCTACACATTATACTTAGAATGTGGCGTGTAGACAGGGAAGTGGTTCTCCAAAAGCTATACTGTGAAGTGATTCTCATGCCACCTGGGGCTGGCAGGATGTGTTGCTCTGTGTGGTACGTGGCAAAGCTACTTTGGGTTGGGAAACGGGTGATCAGACAGAATGGAGGGAGCTAATGCCACACTGCCATCCTTCTCAATTTCCTCAACAGGGGACCCCAGACCATAAGGCGCAGAGTACGGAAAATGCCTGTGATGTCAGCAGCCGTGCAGGACAGGGGGGCCCGCTTAGCAGGAACCCCACACAGTACTGTTAGTGGGCAGAACTTTCAAACCACCCTCCTGAGAGTGGGCAGTCTTGGTTGTAAGTCTTTCACTTAGAGAGATAAAGAAGGGAGGTGTAGTTTAGAGAACTCTGGGGAAGTTTTCATTTATTCTCTTTCTCTCACCCCCCCCCCCACCCATAGGCACGCATTTTCTTGTGTCGATGCTAATCAACCAGCCTCCCACACTGCAATATCCCCCATCCATGGACACCCTTGTGTCACACATAGAGTAATTAAAAGAGAAAAATGCAGGCAACCCAGGGAACTCTTTTTTCCCCCCACTTTTCTTCCACTTTTCCCCTAAAAAAGACCTTTTTAAAAATATATTAAATCACATAAATTTTTACTCAGATATTCAGGTGGCTGGAGAAGACTGACAAGGAAAACAATCACAAAATAAATAATTTCGATTTTTTTTTTTAAAAAAGAACATTTTTCTACACATTTTCGCTAATTGGACAGAGCTGCTTTCTTGGACAGACAGATGCTGCCAGAATAGGAGCCCTGGATGGACCACGAGGGGGGACTTGGAACAAGCCGGGGGTGGGGACCCTGAAACTGGGAGGTCAAGGAAAGAAGGGGCCGAGGGAGGAGGGGAGCCAGGTGGCCGTGGCCCGCCCTGAGCACCTGCTCTCCTGGCCACACTGCTTGTGTTTCCACGTTTTCCGAGGGAGCAGCTCTGAGGCGCAGTCAGCGTACAGTGTACGGGGTGTACAGAGGAGGCCGCATACAAAAGTAAGAACCAACGTGGGGATTCACAAAACAATGACATTTTAAGAAATCTGGTTAAAAAGAATACAAAAGTGACTCCACAGAGGGGGAGGAAGAGCTCCCACCCCTCCCAGCTTTGTCCCCTCTTGCTTTCTTAAATGACAAGAGTCACTTTAAAGGATTTTGATTGTTTGTTTCACGGTTTGGCTGGTTCTTTGCCTTACTCTCTTCCTGGGCGCCTCTCTTTCACCTACATGTTTCAAAAAGCACCGGCCTTCCAGACCTGAGGCTGCTGCGGTGTGGCCACCAGGGGCAAGTGTGTGTGTGTGTGTGTGCATGTGCACATACATGTGCATGTGTGCGTGGCTGCTCTCTGCTCTCCTGTCTGCTTCAGTCCAAGCCTCGAGGTCCCATCTGCTGGGCACCGAAAGTCTCATGGTGGCAGCCCGTTGGCACTAAAGTGAGGGCTTGGATTATCTTTGCACCTCAGAACCATGGATCCCCTCTCCGCCTAGGGCTGGGGTGGAGTGGTTCCCCCACATTAGCTACAGAGTTTTCCCGTCTCGTACTCCACAGGGTTTGGCAGCTTGGAATTGAAAGCCCTCAAGGAGGACTGGATCCTGCCCACCTCATTATTGGCCAACTTGAGCCGATGCCGGAGCAGGCAGGAGAAAAGGTCAAGTCGGACCTTGCCAGGTGGAGAAAGCTGGTTCACCCGGTCCCTGAGCTCAATGAGCTGCAAGAGTGCAGAGTCCTGGGAACCTTGAGTGTACGGGTAGTCCAGCTGGAGAATTAAGTCCCGGATAGCATCCGGGTCAAAGGGCAGGCTGTAGCCAAAGACCTGTAAGGTGTTGATTTTCATGTAGCCCAGGTTCTTGGAGGGATCAGTCATTTCCAGGGGTTCATAGTAGATTGTCTCGTTGGAGCTGTCATCCAGGGATTTGATTCGGCTCCGTAGGTAAACATGGACTGTCTCAAAGAAGGTCTTCCACCTGTTCCCCAAGGTGATAGTCCAGTTTTGGCACTGGGCGGCTGCATCCACGTTAGTCCTTTCCCAGTCAGGAAAGCTGCCCTCGTTCACAGGCATGAACCAGCTCTCAGAGTGGCTGCCCCCAAAGGGGTTGACGTAGATGGCCATGACAGGCTCCAGGGTGCTATTCTTGGTGAGGCAGATCTGCAAGGACAAGGCCAGCATCACGTGCACCAGCCCAGGCTTGTACTTGTTGCTCTTCAGGGTGAGCAGCATGCGCTTCCTCCAGGAGGGGTCGAACCAGCTGCCCAGGCGCATGTCATTGCTGATGAAGATGGAGTGCACCTCGATGCGGCTGTCCCGCTTCTGCAGCAGGTACCTCAGCTCCAGGTCCTGCAGGTCTGTCTCCAGCCCGAGAAAGTTCTCCAGCGACTCAGCCACCTCTGGCCGGCACAGCCCCTGGGCCAGCACATAGCCGGGGTTGCAGCTCCCACAGCGGGTGCTGTTGTCCGGAGCACAGTGGGCACATGCAGACCCTTCGCCCAAGGCACATGGGATGGGGCCCTGGCAGGAAGATTGGTCATAGGGGCAGGTGCAGCTGTGGCTCTGTTCCAGGAAGGTGCCAGGGAAGGTGCTTTCTCCACAGTAGAGGAGCGACTGGATTCGGTTCCACCAGTAGGACAAGGACCTTAGGGAGGGGAGATAAAATTGAAGCAGGAGTCAAAAAAAGGCACAACTGTCATCATCCTAAGGGTAGCAGGACACTGACTAGGAAGCAGGGAAGGTCATGAACAAGGAAGATTAAAGCCCCAAGTTCTCCAAGTGATGAAAACCCTACTGTGCCACTTTGGACTGATGGAGCAGAGCCAGGAGCCCAGCGCCTGACAGGTCAGCAGCGAGGTGCATGTCTCCCAAGTAGCTCCTCCTCTCCTTATATTCAAAGCCTACAGAGGAGCTGCAACATCCTTTGCATCAAATCCAAGTTTCCAGCCTTCTAAATAAGATGTCTCTCTAAACATTCTAATTTCCTGCTAACTTCATTTCTACTTCCAAGTCTCTGTCCTTTCTGTTCTCTCTGATTCCTCCACCAAGAGCAGAGATTTTCTGTGACTGATTTTCTTGAAATTTTGATTTCAGCTCTTAAGGGTCCTCCTCAAAGAAGTCTTCCCTGATAGCCCTCTCAGAAGAACCACCCCAGGCCCCCTCCATCACATCATCCTGCTTTTATTTAATCCACGGCAATTATTGCCATATAAAATGATTGTGTTTGTTTGTTGTTTACTTATTTATAGACTGCTTCTTTATAAATGTCATGACAGCAGGGATGCTGTATTATTGGCCAAAGAATTTCTGAAAGGAAGATCGTTTCTAGTGCATGGTAAGCATTTAACAGTCATTTGCTGAAAGAAAATCAATGAACCCCTCCCCAAACCTCATAGGCCTGTCTTCTCCTCTCCTGCTTCCCTTCTTCTGCACGCTCCAGTTAGAGCCACACCTCTTGGTTTGCTTTAAAAATAGCTCCCTTTGTCCAGAATATGGTCCCACTTCGTGCAGACCAGACTATTTCCAGCCATTCCTGCACAATCTGGCCAGGACTTCCTTCCCCAAGAAAGCCATCCTGTCTAGTCTTTGCCTCTAGGAGACTGTCCCTTTGGTTTATGATCCACCACCATGAATTTAAGTGGCTGCCACCTAGTTACAATTTTCCAGTGTTTATGTTTCTGTATGTTTGTTAAATCTTTCCAATTCACCGGTATCTCCTATCGCTTAATAGTAGAGCATGCAATACAGACTTAATACAAGCATGTTAAATAAACAAAGGAATAACTGGATGAATGGATGAATGCCTATGATACTACAGTCCCACTCTACCCCTGAGGGCATGGGGTCTCAGCTTGCTTCCTTCCCTGATTCAGAGCAGAGTCACTTGTTTGATATAATCTAACGTGGATTTTTCATCCTATGCAATTGGTATATGAGCTTTTACATCACTCCTTCCTTCTTTACAAGACTTATTAAAATGGAAGTGAGTAAATAAGACTTAAATTAATAGAATAGTATTTGAATCTACCACAATTCAGGTAAAAATAAAATTAGCCTCTCTTTCTCTCACTTTAGATTTAACTCACAATTGGGAATGACACATATGAGTAGATCCGTGTAGCGGGAAGGATGTGCGCTGGTCACCACTCCCAGATCCCCCACACTGGAGATGGGGTCCTCCCTGGCCTCAGCAGCTGTTGGGGAGGTGCTGAGCTCTGCCTGTGTGTCTGGGGTGCTCACCTCTCCCTGGGCAGGCGGAAGCGAGGCTGCCGGTGGCAGCGCTTACACAGGTTAAAGAGCCGGCGTACGACCCGATGGGTCTTCTTGAATAGCACTTGCAGGCTGGCTCCCAGCTGCTGGTAGCGGTGCTGAAGGCTGGTGTCCATGGCCCAGAACTGGGAGATAGCTGTGGAGTTCAGGAAGCGGTCATCAGGTAGTCTTTTTAGCAGGGCCTGAAATTCTTCTGTGGAAAAGAACAGAGGGGCTGAGCTGAGGAGCTGCTACTCAGAGCCCTGGGAGAGGAACGTGGGCCCTCCCTAGTCCCAGCCCTCCAGTGTCACTGCAGGAAGCAGCAGCCTTCTCATCCATTCCACTGGGTTCTTTTTTTTTTTTTAATTAACAGCTTTGTTGAAAAATAATTAACAGATCATAAAATATGGCTTCAGGATTTTTTCCACCATCCTTTCTATTCCTATTATGTGTCTGAATTTCAAAACAGATCTCTGCCACCCCCAGAGGGGCCGGAGGTCCCGCTTTTACTAATGATCTTGGATGCATCTCTTTGTCTAATTATACCTCCTTTTAAGTCACCCAAGCCACCGTTTCAAGGCCATTTTCTCCAGTACTACCACAGTACCATTGTGGACAAGGAGAGGACCTCGTGAATGTGACTGTGCTCCCAGGCTGGCAGATGGGGTAATCTTTTCAGAAACCTTCCAGTCCCTGAGGCCAGCCTTTCCCCTCCATGCCACTCTCTCTGACTTTCTAAGATTCTCTTCCTCTCTTTTCAGCTTCAACTTTTGGCTTCCCTGTGGCTCCCATTCTTCCCTGTGGCTAATCTAGAAACAATGGACTTTCTGGTTCTAAGCTCCTGCTATGTTTAAGTCTCCATAGAGCTTCCTGGGCACATCGTGTTTTCTGAACGCACACTCAGGCCCCAGTTCATTGCTCTGCTTTTACTTGGGACCTGCAGCCACCATGTCTCCTGGTGGAGGTCTAGACAGCCCTCATTCATTGACAATGATTCACAGTGGCAATGGCCTAAATCGTGTTAGGGAACATATCCCAACCCCCAGCCCAAAGCATGGGCTTGGGGAGCTGGAATGTGATATTCTCCTTAGCTACTAAATGTCTCATCTGGGACTCGTAATGGCAAGTTCATTTTGATTGCTTGTGTACCTGGTTCCTTAACCCCCCTCAAAGGAAGGATCATCATGACTTGTAATGGCACTAACAACTAGTTTGTGCATAACTAAAAAATTTAAACATACAAAAAAGCATGGAAAACAAAAATATAAACTCCCATATGCCTGCCTTCTACCTCTTTCTTTCTTTCCTTCTTTCTTTCTTTCTTTCTTTCTTTCTTTCTTTCTTTCTTTTTCAAAGAGATGTGCAATCGTCTTTCAATACATTATATTCATTGTATAGTTGGAAAATTAGTAAAATGTAGGGAAGTAAATAGGAAGTGGTGAGATACGAATAATTACTAAATTTATTTTAAATATAATTTATTTAAGTATAAATTCAGACATTTTTATTTTTATTTTTATTGTTAAATCATTGGCTTCATTTTTTTTTAATTCTTTAAGAAATAAGGCAAACCAAATACACTGTATTTGAAGGTTCTAAACCTTCCTTCTCTCTCTATCCAGATGTAACCACTCTCTTGGACATTTTCTTTACATTATCATATTTTTTAATGTTTTTTGAAAGTTTATCCATAACAATATTATGTTTTGGCTAGCATGTTGGTAAACATGTAAATCATATTAAACACATATTATATTGAATAAATTATTATATAGGATTATATAGAAACATACACATATAAATACGTATGTAACACATAACCTTTTTCATCATGCTTTACATTATCCAAAATTATGTTTTCAAAATATATCCATGTAACATCATTCATTTAGTATTGAAAGGTGTCAACATACCATGCAAAGTTCTTCATACACTAATTTCATCTACATTACCCCATGTGAGCCTTCCACCCAACTACTATTATCCCTTTCCTTCTTCTACAGATGAAGAAACTGAGGCATTGAGAAGCTACATGGCTAATCCAAGGTCATAAAACTTGTCAGTAATAAGGCAAGGATGCAAAGCCATGTGCTCTGAATCCAGACCTCCAGGTAGCATTGATATTAGTTACAATAGCAACAAGCAATAACTAACTTGGGCTGAGTGCCATCTAGAACTATCTACACCGTTTATATAATAAATATTTACTGTTCACCTTATGTGTAAACATTGTACTGTGGAATTACTAGCAAATAAGACAGTCAAGGTCTATCCCCTCAATCATGTTCATCTTAGTTTATTAAGTCCTCCAAATACATCTCTTGGGTACAAATTATGCCCATTTACAGATTCACACCAATTGGGTATAGCGCACACTATCTGGGCAAAGGGCACACTTATGCGTATAACTTTGAGTCAATCTCTACAAAAACAAAATTTGTAAATAAAACATCTGCACCCCCTAACATTCTGAAATTAAACAAAACAATTGGGCACAATAGCTCCTGCTTATAATCCTCGAGCCAGAGGTGGGAGGAACCCTTGAGCTCAGGAGTTCAAGACCAGCCTGAGTAAGAACAAGACCCCATCTCCACTAAAAATAGGAAAATTAGCAGGGTCATGGCAGGCACCTATAGTTTCAGCTACATAGGAGGCTGCAGGACGAGCGCTTGAACCCAGGAGTTTGAGGTTGCTATAAGCTAGACTGATTGATGCTTAGTCTGGGGCAATAAAGTTACACACACACATACAAGCATTTGAGACTTAAGATGGGGATATATCCTGCTGAGGTTGCAGAGAGAGAAAGTGGCTAAGTCAGGATCTGGGGCAATAAAGTTACACACACACACAAGCATATCCTGCTGAGGTTGCAGAGAGAGAAAGTGGCCAAGTCAGGATCCGAGCCGAGTCTCCCATCAGGCCATTGCTCCTCTGCAGGTTGCAGCCCTTCTCATCAACAGGGAAACATTCTCGCCAGCTGGCTACTCACCTGACTCCTCAAACTGCTGGTTGTGTGTGGCCCAGGAGTCCCGGATCTGCAGCAGGCTGTCCTCCATGGCCTGGATGTCGGCACCAGGGCAGTTGCATTCGGGGAAGGTGGGGCCACACCGGCACCAGCAGTCATTGTCCTTGCAGACCAGCTCACCCTCGGAGCTGCACATGATGTAGCTGAGAGCCGCGGCGACAAAGCGCTCTCGCAGGTACTCAGGCAGCAGCACCTGCAGGCCTGGGGAGGGGACGTATCAAGGAATCATTAGGCAGAACCAGTGCAGTCTCGGTTTCTCACACCCAGAGTTGCAGCAAAGCTGACTTATTCATCCTGGGGTCGAGAAAGGTCACCCCAGGGCCTGATCCTGCTGAGCTGATTGGGAGGGCTACTGCTACCCCAGTGACAGATGGGAGAGGATCTGAAGATGCAGATGAGAAACATCAAAGCCCAAGGCTTAGCCAAACCCCTCACATCAGCCAAACTGAGAACGTGCATATTATAAGAACAGCTTATTGGCTACACATCAGCATTTCTAGGATGGAAATGGGAAGATGTTTCAGATAAAAGAAGAGTTTACAGCCCTCATGGGGGAGAAATCAAGTTTTGATGGGCTTTTTGCTCTGCCATCCCATAGCTTAACTAGGATTAGCAGTAAGCATCCTAGGACATTACTGAATGCTGGCCCCCCTTGGCCTCCTGTCCTAGCTCCAGGGACCAAGGAGGCTGTCCGGGTCAGGAGGTAGGGACGGGTACTGTGAGCACAGTAGCCAGACACTGTAACAAGTCCTTTGTATGAATGACTGCAAATAACACTTGTGTGCATACTGGGGTTCTTATCAGTAAGGAAATCCAAGCCAAAGGCTACAGGGACCTGCCCAAGCCGTCGCATTCAGACAGTCTGCTTGGTGTCAGATCCTGTCCCTGTCTCATCAGATCATACTGCCCAACTGGAACTGGTAGCCCCATCACAATATTATTTAAGGAGATTTCAAGATAGAATGGTGGCCTGTGCCCCAAGATCAGTCATGCCCAGGTATACATGAATGGCTCTCAGCTCTCTTTTCTAATTAGCTTCTAATCTTGGATAAAAGCACTATTTTGCTCCAAGCTTCAGTTTTCTCACCCATCTGTGGTGAATTTCAGTTTACCAGTAGCTGAAATACAGTCTCAGTTGGCTTCACAATAAGGTGGCTGTTGGAAGTTCACCAAGGGATGAACAAAGAACAGGTACGCCTTTGGACACAATCTGGGCCATGTCTGAGGTCAGACCTGGAGGAGGCTCCCCCAGTAGGTGCATTGTGAGACCTTGTGCCAAGAAAGTGAGGAACATGAGGACGTCTGGATGTGATGAGCTCCTCTTTCCTCAAATGTCTGCCAGCTCTTTATTTTTACTCCCTTGACCTTGTCCTTGGCAGGAAATCAGAGAGCCTAAAGCATATATCCCAGTGTTGCAGACCTCAAAATACAACTTAAAATTTCCAGGAACAGTGTATGTGTGTTGATTGTGCTTGAGGTTTACCTCCAGTTCCAAACTGCTCCTCCATGTTCCTTTCTTGTACTCTCCCCATGCCCCCATACCCCCTGTCCACGGCTTGTTTCAACATTCACCAGATTCTTTCCCTCCCTTCCCCCCTCCCTTCCGGGCCCCCCCCCCCCCCCGCCGAACCCCCGGGGCAGAGGTGACCGGCCGGGTGTCACGAGGGGCCCGGGTGGGGGGGGGG